>BKZX01029370.1:71363-90392 GCA_014362285.1 Fagus crenata
GGCCCGGCCCGCCCCTCCCCTTCGCCCCTAAAGCGGTGGCTTAACTCGCCTAAGGGTTGGGCTGGCCCTGGGTGCACTGACAAAGGCTTCAGACTAAAAGATATGGGAGATAACATAGTTACCATATATTTTAAGGATGAAGCAGACCTAGAGAGAGTTTTATCAAGTGGTCCTTGGTTGTTTGATAAATCTTTTATAATCTTCTAGAGATTGGAAGAGGGGGTTCTTGTCTCATCCCTTGCTTTTGACTCAATTGATCTTTGGGTTAAGCATATTAGAGAAGAGAGGGTACCCTAGTGCTCTAGTCATTCTGTCAGCAACTTGATGTTTACTTGGTACGTGTAAACTGTGAATCAATCCTTCTTGAATTTTATCTCGGACAAGATGACAGTCTATTTCTATATGCTTTGTTCTCTCGTGAAATACTGGATTGGCAGCAATATGCAAGGTTGCTTGACTGTCTGAGAATAAAACAGATGTTTGTGATTGATGTATTCTCAAGTCAGCAAGCAGAGATCTCATCCATATCACCTCACAAACAGTAGAAGCCATTGCACGATACTCTGCCTCTGCTGAAGATCGTGATATTGTATTTTGTTTCTTGGATCTCCAAGACACTAATGACCTTCCCAAGAAAACAAAATATCCAGTAGTTGATTTTCCTGTGTCAGGGCAACTAGCCCAATCAGAGTCAGAGAAGGATTTAATGTGCAAATCAGAACTAGAAAGATATATAAGTCCTTGACTAGGAGCTCCTTTAATGTATTGCAGTATATGTTGAGCTTCTTTAAGGTGAGGATCCCGTGGGTTTTCCATAAATTGGCTGATTTTATGAACTAAAAATACAATGTCAAGTCTAGTCATTGTGAGATACATAAGTCTCCCAATAAGTCTTCTATACATAGTAGGATCTGGAAGCAAAAGCTCCACATGCTTAGAGAGTTTTAAATTTTGATCCATTGGACATTTTGTTGGCTTACATCCCAACATGCCAACATCTTCCATAATCCTAAGGGCATATTTCCCTTTGAGGACTTTACAATTTCAAGACCTAGAAAATATCGAACTGGTCCTAAGTCTTTAAGTTTGAACTGGCTGTATAAGTAAGTTTTGAGTTGAGCAACAGCTGCTGCATCATTGCTGGCAATTAGGATGTCATCAACATACACTAAAAGAGCAATAAAACAAGAACCCTGTTGCTTGGTGAAAAGAGAATAATCAGCTTTAGATTGAACAAATCCATGATGAAGGAGAGTAGTAGAGAACTTAGAGAACCACTGCCTAGAAGCCTGCTTCAATCCATATAAAGACTTTTGAAGCTTGCACACTATGGAAGGAGGATGCTCCCCCTTGCTATGAAAGCCAGGTGGAAGAGTCATGTAAACCTCCTCATCAAGGTCACCATGTAAGAAAGCATTATTGACATCCAATTGGTACAAAACCCAACCTTTCACAGCAGCAATAGCTAGTAAGCTTCGAACTATAACAAACTTGGCAACATGAGAAAATTTCTCAAAATAATCAAACCCCTCTTGCTGATTGTAACCCTTGGCAACAAGTCGAGTTTTGTATCTTTCAAGAGTACCATCAGATCGAAGCTTGACCTTATATACCCATTTACAACCAAATGGGGTTTTGCCAAGAGGAAGAGGAGTGAGAGACCAAGTTTGATTGGCCTCAAGAGTAGTGATCTCAACTGTCATTGCTTCACATTAGTGAGGAGACTGACTAGCTTCATGGTAATTGGAAGGCTCACGGATGGAAAAGGCATTTAAGACAAAGGATTTGTAATGTGGAGATAAAAAAGAGTAAGATAACACTTGAGATAAAGGAAAATGTGTAGAGGAAGTACCTGGAACCACAGTGGAGGAAGAGCAAGGAGTAGAGGAAGCAGTGTGGCAATGATAATTTTGCAAGTAAGTAGGAGGCTTATGAGTTCTAGTAGAATGTTTGAGAGAAGGAATAAATGTACTAGGAGTAGGTTGAGGTGAAGGGGAAGAAGCAAGTTGAGGTGAAGGAGGAAAGGAATCAGAAGAAAAATCAAGACAAGATTTAGGGAGAACAACAGGATGTATGTCAAGTGACGGGGATGTAGATGTAGGTGACTACGGTAAAGAAGAGGGCATAGCTGACAAAATAGGCAGTGTACGAAGAGAATGAGTAGGTTGGAAATGAAAAAAATGGTTTCATGGAAAAGAACATCTCGAGAAACAAAAACTTGAGAAGTCTTAAGGTCTAAGTGTCTATACCCTTTGGTTCCAAATGGATAGCTAAGCATGAGACATTGCCAAGACCTAGGAGAAAACTTGTGCCTATTGTGGGAAAGAGTGGCTTCATAGCATAATGACCCCCCAAAGAACCTAAGGTGAGAATATGGGGAACTGTTTTAAACAGCATTTCATAAGGTGATTTATTATTGAGAAGTGGAGAGAGGGGATGCGGTTAATGAGGTAAGCAGCAGCAGTGATAACACAATAACCCCAATAAGGAAGAGGTAGGTTGGCTTGGAACCTAAGAGCTCTAGCTACTGTGAGGAGATGTTGATGCTTTCTTTCAACAGTGGAATTCTGTTGACGGGTGCCTATGCAATTGGTTTGATATAATGTTCCTTGTTGAGCATAAAACTCAATCATGGAAAACTCAAAACCATTATCAAATCTAAGGATCTTAATGGAATAAGAGAATTGAGTTTGAATTATTTTAAAACTTCAATAAACCATGAGTTTCAGATTTTAATTTCATGAGAAAGATCCATATACAATGTGTGCAATCATCCACAATAATAAGGAAATATCTTTGATCATTAATAGTAGGGACATGAAAGGGACCCTAAATATCACAGTGTATCAAATCAAATAGTAAATGAGAAATATGAACACTTCTAGGAGAAGGTAATCTTTTCATTTTGGACAAGTTACAGATGTTACAATGTTGACTTACAGAAGGCAGAGCCAAATCATCTTTTACATGGCTTAACAGACTCAAACGAGAAAGAGAAGGATCACCTAGCCTATGACGCCATACATCAAAGCCATCTTTATTGGCATTAGAATTAAAAATAAGAAAAGCACTTCAAGGAGCAGAAAAGGTAGATGGAGAATTTGTAACTTGCAAAATGTACAACCCATGCTTCCTCCTAGCCAAGCCAATCCTCTTCCAACTGATAAGGTCTTGAATAAAACAGAATTGTGAAAAGAAAAGGACACAACAAGGCATGGAATCTGTGAGTTTAGTGAGAAGTAAAGTGTGAGATATTTGGATTGAACCAGTATGTGTGGCTAACACCTTTTGACCATTAGGTAGATGGATATAACTATGAATTGTAGAAGTAATGGATGTAAAACTAGACAAAGAGTATACCATATGATCAATAGCTCCTGTATCTACAATCCATTCATTTTGAGATAGGAAAGAACTACATGAAGGTTGAACAAAGAAAATTGAATGTTTAGGAGTAAAATGTGAGGAAAAAGGATGAAATATACCTGACATGAACTGACATGTGACTGTAGCAGCTTGATGAGGAGTGGATGGAGAAGCCTCAGATACAGATGGTGTAATCTGAGAAGGCAGAGTTGAAGGTGCAAAGCTTAGAGGAGTTTGAGAAGACAACATAGCACAATCAATTGTTGACATTGGGCTTATGTGATTGTCAAGTGTGGTGAAGGCTCTCCAAGCACAAAAACTTGTTTAGCAGCATGAGTGTTCCCTCGAGATTTGTAACCGGGAGGGAAACCATGAAGTTTGTAACATTTACCCACAATGTGGCCAGTAATGCCGCAATGATTGCACAATGGCCTATCCTTCTTGACAAATTGACCACGTCCACCATATTTGTTTATAGGCATCTCAAATCGAGTATAGAGAGCCATAGAATCTCCAGTATTGGCCATTGATGTAACTCCTATACCTCGCTTCCTCTCTTCTTGCACAACCAGTGAAAAAGCCTTATTCAAAGTTGGAAGAGGCTCCATCATCAAGATTTGGGTTCTAACATTAGCAAAGCTATCATTAAGCCCCATGAGAAACTATATTACACTCTCATGTTGCTTGTTATTGATGAGAATCTTCAATGCTTCACAAGAACATGCTAAGAATGATCTGTGATTATTCAATTCATCCCAAAGACTCTTTAGCTTAGTGAAATAAGCACTTACATTGGATTGATCTTAAGTCAGAGAAGAGATGGCCTTTTAAATTTCAAATACTCGAGGTCCATTCCCTTGTGCAAAGTATTCCTTCAGATCCTCCCACATTTCTTGAGCTGTGTTTGCATAGATCACATTCGAAGCGATTTCTTTGGAAACTGAATTCAACAACCAAGAGATCACCATAGTGTTGCAACGCGTCCAGATGTTGAACGAAGGAAGAGACTGATCAATTGGTGTAGAGATTGTTTCATTGATGAAACCAACCTTGTTTTTTGCTGTAAGCACCATGATCATTGATCTGGACCAAGTGTGGTAGTTGTCACCGATGAGTGGCTGAGACACCAGTATTGTGCCTGGGCTATCGCCATGGTGAAGGAAAAGCTAGTTTGTAGACTCATCCTTTTGCAAAGGAGATGAGCTATCAGGAATTGAGGAAACTTCATTTGCCATTAAAGGCTTTGATACCATAACAGAATTGAGAATGCAGAAGATAATGTCTAAGAGCTTTTGGTAAAGTATTCTAATTGTATTATCTTGTTAATGATATTATAGTGCACCTTTAATATATATATCAGGAATTGCGGAAACTTCATTTGCCATTGAAGGCTCTGATACCATAACAGAATTGAGAATGCAGAAGATAATGTCTAAGAGCTTTTGGTAAAGTATTCTAATTGTATTATTTTGTTAATGATATTAGTGCACCTTTAATATATATATATATAGCCTAAGAAAGAAAATATCTAGCAACTACTTTGGCGGGAAAATGTAATCCTTACAAATTTTGAAATCAGTTAAAACTGATTTTCTATCTTATCTAATTACAAGATTAGAGTTGTATTCCACTAATACATTAGCACGTGATATCCACGTGGTTACTAACTGAATCTATCCGTTATATACATCTACCACATGAACTGAAGCCTAGTGTTAACCAAAGCTAACCAAAACTACTTGTCATTCATCTTCTTCTCTTCAAACTGCATACTACAATCTACAATAACCTTACATGTAAAAAATAAATAAATAAATAAATAAAAAGAAAAGGAAGTAAAGTGATATATAAAAATAAAATACTCATGAACTATTATGAAATAATATATTAAATACATATCTCAAAAATCAAAATTTCAACTTGTTGGAAATTTGAACTTTTCAATTTTGGAATAAGATGAGAGAGATAAAAGAAATTAAGATTTGAGAGTAATAGAGATATAAAGAGATGAGAGATTAGAAGTAACTGAGAGAAAGAGTAAGAGAGAAAATGAGTGACTGACTTTTGAATATCTAAGATTATTAAATTGATAGGTGGTTAAGTTATAAAGGGAAGTGAAATTTTATTTACTTTTACCTTTTTTTAGGATTGTTTATTATTGTTAGGATTTGGGTTCGAGAAATAAATTATTTTTGAACTTATTTTGAAGAATTAATTTTAATTTTTAGACTTTTTTAAAGGTTTGTTTTAATTATTTGGGTTTTTCAAATTTTGTATAATGTTATATTATCATTTTTTTTTTTTAGACATTTCAAAATTATGAGATCGTACACCTCGAACGTGCTATGACCACCATGATCACGGGGACTCACATGACATGAGATGGATGAAGAAAGTAGATGTGGCACTGCACATATCGACTTCTGTAGAATAACATAAAATCAGGCCTTCACGTTTAACCATGGAACGAGACACCGTTATAACACTTTCAACACCTAGACAGACCACGTAGTGAAACAACAGAATTATAGAATCACAACTATTTGAAACTCGAGACCACCTACCTTTGGTGTCTTCATAGTCAAACAATAGCGTGTAAATTTTGTCGGGTATGGAAATTTGCATTAAAAAAATAAAATGACTGGAAGGTAAAGTCAAAGATGCCTCATGTGCAGTGCTGTCCAGTTCGGGCCTCCTTCCACCGACTCCTTTCTTTTTATATGTCTTTCCTTACCATCGCAATTCGCATCTTAGCTTTTGTCGTTCTTCTCCTTTTCTGACCCAAAAGAAAGGTTGGGTTGCAGTTGTTTTGCCAAGAAAGTCGAGAAACTAATCCTATTTCTGGTGTCAAAACCAATAGGCACTCATGGACGCTAAACCACATAGAAATTTTTGATTTTTGATAACAATGGCTGGACCTGAAGATTCACTTTCTGCAGCCAATACTTATCCACTTACTGAGTTGGCAGCAAGCCAGTTGGGGTGTGACAAAGACGGAGGCAATGAGGGGATCGAACAATTGGGCGGTGGCAGCTGTGGGGGACTAAGTTGGAACGATGTGGATATGATCCAAGAGTACTTATTATCAGACAAATTTCCTCAAATCATTACACTGGAAAAGGTAATAATATCTAGACTACTGTAGAGCATTCCCATCCTCAATACCGAGTACTATTCACAACAGGTAAACCATTTTTCTTTTCATTTTTTATTCCTTCTCTCTCTCCTCTCTCCTCTTTACTCTCCCAGACTCTCTTCTTTGTTTGTCCTATGGCATCATCGGAAAGTGTTCTTGAAAGTGTTGGATTTGTGTTGAAGACAAGGGTTTGGTGGTTGGGGTTGGGTTGCCGGTGTGAGTTTGGTGGTTTGGTTTTAAGTTGCCGGCATGGGTTTGGTGTGAGTTGGGTTGCCGGTCTCGGGCTCTTTTTCTCTCACTCGCACAAGCACGAGCAACAAAGCATCTGAGTTTCCATGGCCGTGGGTATGGTTGTGGTGCATCTGAGCTGCCATGGCCGTGGGTCAACATCTTGATTTTTTATTTTTTATTTTTTATTTATTTATTTATTTATTTTTTTCTGATTTAGGGGTATGAAAATGTTATGGATTTGAGGGTTTCTTTATCTGATTTGTGGGTATGCAAAGGTTATGGAGTTCGTGTTTTTCTATTTGATTCTTGGGTATGAAAAGCTCATGGAAATGGCTATTTGGAGTTAAATTCATTTGTGTTTGATATGCAGGTATGGGTGGAAGATTTGTGGTTGATTTATGAGTATGTGTTGAGGATTTATGGTTGATTTGTGAATATGGTTGAAGATTTGTGTTTGATTTGTAGTGGATGTTGTGATTGTCGGGGTTTTGAAGGAATCTGACATGGCCATTGACTAGGGGCGTGGGTTTCTGGCGTGGGTGTGGTGGTTGCTGGTGAATTTGCTTTGGGATGTATGGGGAAAAATTATAAGAATAAATGATTGTTTTATAATATTTTAATAGGATATAGTATAAAATAGATAATGGGATGTGAAGTGTATTGTAAAATTGATAGGTAAAATAGAAATAGTGACTTTTTGGAGAGGTATAGCAGATAAATTTTACATTTGCCGATATAAATGCTCTTTGGTATAACTGTTTACACTTTTTTGTTTGCAGAAACCTTCGACAGAACAGGCGTTCTTCCCACCAAAAAGTTCCAATTCTCAAGCTATGAATTAATTCATGTGTTTGTTTTGGAGCAGAGCACAAATACTCCTAATTTGACTGGGGACTGTTCGTTGGTTTCAGAAAGTGATGAGGTACATGAGGTTGTGATAATGCCTTCTGAGAGCAACAAGAAGAAATTTTCTGATTCAAATGTTACTATAAGTGAAGGAAACCATGAAGTCAAACCTCATGTACCAAAAGTTGGGATGGAATTTTCATGTGAGGATGATGCTTACAAGTTTTACCAAAATTATGCCGAAAAAGAGGGTTTCAAAGTAAGAAAAAGCAAGATACAATGGGAAAATGGACAGAGTAATGGATCCAAGAGAAAAAGATACTTTGTATGTTCACAAGAAGGAAAAAAGCCGGTCAAGAACACAAAGTTTACCAAAAAAGAAACCAGAACAGGATGCGATGCCAAGATCCGACTTACATTTAAAGAAGACAAGTGTTCGATCTACGAATTTATACCAAAACACAATCATGATCTTCAAGGTTCAACTCAAAGAATAGGGATTCAACCTATAAATGAAAACGGACTGGCAAAAGAAGCTGAAGTTGGAGCATATGCAAGACTGGCTCAGGGTTTTGGCACTTCTTCTGTAAGTACTTTAATAATTAGAAGTGTTTCCATTGGAAGTACTTGTATTTTATTTTGTTTTATAATTCATTGTTTGCTCTTGTGCCTTAATTTGAACAGGATCTCTCTTCCCTTGAGGGTATATCTACCATTTCTGACTCTGAAGGCATGGGCAGTGTGAAAAAGCTGCTCGAGGATGTGTTTCAGATCGTCCAAAAGTGTCAAACTCCCACAAGGGCTGTGCCTTCCTCTTCAGGGGCTACTTCTGAGCCAACTCCTGAAAAACTCAAACAGGCCAAATCTGAACTAAAAGCCTACTTGCAGCAGCCTGTTGGGAATATCCTTTTGGACAATAATGCTCGAAACAGTTTCCATGAGTTAGTCACGCTCTTGGTTGACGATCATGCTCTTTTGAAATTTTACCTTACGAATATAGATGATTTGGTGAAGCACCTCCAAGATGCTAAGGTCAAGAAGGAAACGGCTAAGAGCAAAGAAGAGGAGCATCAAAAGAAACTCAAAGCCTGTAATGAGCAAAAATTGGCCCTTCAAAGTTCAGCCATTGAGCTTGAAAATATCGTTCAAAATGTTCAGACTCTAGAAGCAGAACTTCTTGTGTGGAAGGAAAAAATGATTGAAAAGAAGTCTGAGCTTGATAGGATGTACCTCCAAAGTAGTGGATTGATCCGAGATACTGAGGCAATTCTCAAGTCTAAGGATGGGCTAGAGACCTTACAAGAGGAAATTATGAGCCTCGAGATGAGGGCTAAGGTTGGCTGGAATGGTTTAGGCGCTGCCTTACAAAAACATTAATTGTATTTTTTATTTTTATTTTTTATTATTAGGATAAATTATATTATCAATCACTTCCTTTGAGAAACTAGGTTTATTATATTCTAGTTTGAAGAAATGACATTTCGCTCATAAATTTGTAAAATATTTAACACTTTGCTTCTTTTTTTTTTTTTTAATTAATTTTTTTAACCAATGTCTAACTAACCAAAATTAAAAAAAAGAAATTATATTTCAATTATTTTAAGTTTAAAAAGAGAATTTTCCTTTAAAATGGGGGAAAAAGGGGCTGAGTGATTACATTCTAGTTTGAGGAAATGACATTCCGCTTCTAAATTTGCAAAATGATTAACGCTCCGCCTCTTTTTTTTTTTTATTAATTTTTTTAACCAATGCCTAACTAACCAAAGTTAAAAAGAAAAATTATATTCCAATTATTTTAAGTTTAAGAAGGAAATATTCCTTTAAAATGGGGAAAAAGGGGGCTGAGTGTTAATTATTTTGCAAATTTAAGAGCGGAGTATCATTTTCTCAAAATAGGATATAACGAGTCTGGTTTCCCTAAATGAAAAGGGTGTCAATGTAATTTACCCTATTTATTATCATCATCTTTTTTTTTTTTTTTTTTTTGTGCTAAACATTTATTTATTATCTTTAGGACTTTATCAGCTTTGTAATTCTTATGTCTTCCTTTGCCAAACTTTTACAATGCTCACGCATTGGTTTTTTAAGTCTTTATCTCTTAAATATTTTACTTCGAACATCCATTTATGTATATATTTAACCATTGTTTGGTCTTATTTGAACTGCTTTGATCCTTTAATATTTCTTATGATGGTAAGCCAATCATTCAAGCTCAGTCTTTTTTTATTTATTTTTTATTTTTTGTATACTTTAAGATATTTCTCATTGATGAATCTTATGTATTCACTACCATCTATATGCATTAATTTGTATACATTACCATCATATGTTTTACTTAGTATGGATTTTCCCAATTAGGTGACCATTTCCATAGATAAGAGTCTTTAGTACCAAAGGGAAGTATGCCTTTCCGTACTAGGTCTCCTATGCAAAAGTCTTTAGCTTGATCCTTTCAATGTAGATCTTAGCCATTTTTTTGTTTTTACAAAACAATTGAGTTTAAGGCTACCGCTTGAGCCTCATCCAAATCATCACTTTGCAATGATGCCATCATGGCACTTTCATAGTCCACATGACTTGGTTGATTTTGTTTGGCTACATGCATTGATTGCACTGTTATTTCTATAAGGACTACATCATGGGCATAAACCAGTGAGTAAGGTGTGGTGTAAATACTTAACCTTTATCTTGGTTTGATATGCCCATAACACCTCGGACATTAACTTATCCCAATTCAAAGTATTGTTTGCAATGACCTTCCTTAAATTACTTTTAATAATTTTGTTTGTAGATTATGCTTGGTCATTAGCTTGAACTTAATATGGAGTAGAATTTAGGATCCTGAGCTCATGTTCTTGGGTAAATACCTGAATCCTCAATCCATTAAAAATGAGACCATTACCAACATTTGAGATAATCCAAATCTACGGACTATCATCTGTTTGGACTTTGATGAACTGTATTACATAATTTTCATTAAGATCTTTCTATGCTTTAGCCTCTACCCACTAAGAAAAATAATATTTGTATAACAAAATTATTGTTGTTCCTTAAGTAGGCCTGACTTTTTTGTACCTACTTCAAGGTTTTTGCTTATCATGACAAAATGTAACAAACTAAGTCGCCTGGAGTTCTTTTCTCCTAGATTTATTCCAAGAGTAGTACACACCATGTTACAGTTTGATTGAAGTATACAAATTAGCAACTACATATAGATGCTTTCAATCATCTGAAAATTGCTTCTATGTAAACTCAATCATCCACAGCAACACTAATTCAAATGTTTTCTAAAATTTTATCTCTGGTATTAACCTTCCATACATAGGGGATAAGGTGGAGACTAACATCAAAGAAGGGAAAAATGCAACAATTGATAACATGCTTTCTGGTTCTGTGATCTTGTACATTAGAAAGTCAAAACTCAAAAGTAACAAATTGAAGAGAAAGAGCTACACCTGAAAGGAATCAAGCATGGCTTTTAGAGTTTTCTCAGATGCTTGCCACTGTTTATCATTTGCGCTAGCTACAAATAAGACAACGGTGTTCCCCTTTGTTGTTGCCTTCGCAAGATTATGTGAACCCGTCAAAGCAAAAGGAGTCTCAAGCACATTTATATCTATATAATCTATATCTATATAATATATAAAAGTTGAAGACATGAGCTTAAAACCTATAATGTCTCACATCATGACAAGTGACATATCTATCTATTATTTAAATTTCTAAAATGATATGTTGTTTAGATTTTCTAAGTGGTTTGCATGTCTATCTATCGTTTAAATTTCTGAAATGATACGTTGTTTAAATTTCATAAGTGGTTTGATTTAATAACTGCCAAACACTTTTAAATAAAAATAAATAATAACAAATTCTTGATAATAAGTCTCTTATTACTAAAAAGATATCTTAATAAAATATCATAATAAAAATCTTTAAAATAAAAACAGATTATAACAAATTCTTTAAAATAAGTCTCATACTACTAACATACATCTTAATAGAATATCATATTAAAAATCCTACCATTATGACAATCTCCTAATGCTAGAAGACTTCTTAAAGATTATAAAAAAAAAATTCATACGTTGTTTAAATTTCCTAGGTTGTTTGATTTAATAACTGCCAAACATTTTTAAATAAAAATAGATAATAACAAATTCTTAATAATAAATCTCTTACTATGTAACTGTGTTAGGACTACTCTTTTAGTGAAAAGTTATTGATTGGTGAACAATCACTAAATATCATTTCGTGAACAAACATACTCTTTGATAGAAGGAAGATAAATAAAGTACGTTAAATTGAAGTTTTCTCATTCTTGCATAATTTGCTTACGTAACATCTAAACAATGGTAATTTGATACAAGTTTTGTTCTTCTACTTCTTTTTTTTTCTTTTTTTTTTTTTTTATATCATGATCTATTTTTATTTTTGTGTTTTTGTACGTTTATATGACTGTAAAGGGCTTTAAACAATGGTAATCTGATACAAGTTTTGTTTTTCTACTTCTTTTTCTTTTTATTTATTTATTTTTTCAATTTATTTATTTATTTTTTTGCACATTTATATGACTGCAAGGGGATCTAAGAGGCAATTGAACTAAGGTAATCTTTTATTTTTTGCTTGATTCTAACTTATTTTTTGTTTTATCAATTAAAGATAACCATTTTTTCTCAATTATTATACACTATCTAATTCCTTTTATTTTTCTGTTGTTGGTGCAATTCCATCTATTTGTTATTATCAGTTTTATTTTTTTATGGAACATATTTTCCATAAAATAATTATGAATATATATTTTGATCATATACACATTATGTGTTTATATAGAATTTTTTCTGTGTTTTGCACAGGTTATATGCTAGTATTTGTAATACTGGACACCAAAATATTAGGAAACTTGTGATTATTACTATACTTTCTTAGAAAAGAGAACAAAAAGAAAAGTAAAGGCAGAAAATTTTTATGGTTATGAAAGAATACATTCTTTGGTAACATTTATTGGATTAATAATTGTTAGCCTCAAGGTTTTAATACCTATTAATTGGCTAATTAATCTAAGGACATTTATGTAATTTTCATTATAACAATAATGTTAAGAATTATTCATAATTGATATTTTTCATGTGAACTAATGATAATGTTGACTAGTTTATTAATTGGACCGACATGGTTAATGAAGTATCAAGCAAATGCAAAGTCGACATGAGTACAAATTCATTAAAGATCAAGCCAAGAGTTGAGTTTTTGTAAAGTTTATCAATATTTCATCTTTATGGCTCAAACTTTAAAAACCAACTCAAAATGATTTTTCAAAAATAATCTTTTGGTCCAAAACTCATTTTATAAATAATATTTAAAGGACTAATACATTTTCAAGAAAAATTAATCAAGCCGCTCAAAAAGATAAAATTATGAAAGTTTGATTAATCAAAATGATTTTCAAAATAATCATTTAGTCCAAAATTCATTTGATAAATAAATATTTATTGGACTAACATATTTTCAAATAAAATTAATCAAACTACTCAAAAGGATTAAAATATGAAAGTTTGATTATTTAAAGAAAACCAAAATTAGCATAAGGTTGAAAATCCTAGATGTAGGCAACTGCATCAGGGATCCAGGCGACTAACTCTTGGCCCAAGTGATTGAAAAATCAACCCGAGAGTTTTTGTCCAATCCAAGTGACTGATTCATCAATCCAGGCGACTGGATATATTGGTGCTGATTGAGTCTACTGAGAATAATGCCATATGAATCAATAAACAACATTGCAATATAATAATATGCTATTGCTTTGTTAGTGAAAAAAGGTAATTAAAAATTCATTGCTTTTTTTTTTTTTTTTTTTTTTTTTTTTTAAGTATAGAACAATCATTACCTGTTACTTTGAAGACTTCAAATCGGCAAACAAACAATGAATCTAGGTTGGCTATGCCATATGAATGAATGTGAAGGATTGAGATCCCATGCAATACCTATGGGCTGCAATTCATTTGAATGACTGGGATTTAAAATTAAAAAGTTAACTTTTAATTTTAGCCTTTAAATAAAAAAAGCAAAAAATGTCAGAAGGGTAAATAGTAAAAGACTACAAAAAGTAAAAAAAAGTTATGAGGAAAAAGGTGGTACTGCACCATGTAATACCTTTTTGGTATTGCATTGGATCTCATTCCATGAATTAATAAACAACATTGCAATATAATAATATAATAATATGCTATTGCTTTGTTAGTGTAATAAAGGTAATTAAAAATTCATTATTTATTTATTTTTTTTTAAAGTATAGAACAATCATTACCTGTTGCTTTGAAGACTCCAAATCAGCAAACAAACAATGAATCTAGGTTGGCTTGCACAATATTAATTGAATTTTAAAAGCCATTCCTTTCTTCCATCAACTCTAAAACTTTATTATGAGACCCGCCCACCTCACTAAGCTTTGTTATATTTAAAATTGTCTAAGAGCCTAACCTCACTAAGCTTTGTTATATTTAAAATTATCATAAGGTTATATGGCCACGGTTAACAAGGATTGCCACAAAGCAAGGTGCTCTCTCAATGACACTACAATTCAGGGTCCTTAAGGTATTGTCTTCAATAGACCCATCCATGGCGTATTTCCTATGGAACGGGAGTATCATAAGAGAAGTGAGTTTGTCAAGTGCAAGCGTGCAGATGTCCTCGTGCATTAGCTTGGGAGGGGAAATTGCCGTAAAGGCGTTCACCATTACAGCTTCATAATCTTTTCAAAGTGACAAAACGAAAGAATGACGTCTTGGGAGTAAGAGCAAAATTACCTAAGAGCCTAAGACACATCACACTGCTTTGTCTGGTGCTCACATTAATCTATTAGGACTATAAGTCTAGAACCCGCTTCACCCCAATAATCCAAAAAGCCAAAAGGCCTATTGCCACTAGCATTTGAAAATTGATAAAATGGATGAATCTCTCCTAGGCTGTTTTCAACTTTCAATTTCAATTTTCAAAATTTTGGAGCACTTTGGTGAACCACACCACTTGGCAGACACACAAAATAAGCTAATAAGCCAGCAACCTTTCCTATGCATAATTTATTGGCACTTTATTATTTAAAAAGTATATACAATCATAAATGTGACCATTTTGCCTACTTGAATTTTTTTTAATCTATAAACCAGTCATGATGACCCAAGAACAATTTTTTAAATTCTCTTAAGTCTGTTGATAATAAACGAAGCAATGAATTGAACTATATATAAAGAGAATAGAAGAAAGAATATAGATAGAGAAGATACAAGAGAAAATCTAGAGAAAGAAAAGAAAACACCATTCACATCAATCTATCATTTCTTCAAGCTTATATTTTCAAATCATTCAAAAATCATTGATTGAAAATCAATTTCTTCAAAATACTTCTTGAGCCATATTGAAAAAATCTTTGATACACTATTAGTGTGAGTATATTGTGTACAACTACTCTTTGAGAGAGCCATTATTGTGTACAACAAATCATTTGTTGGAACGGTTTAATTTTTACCCGTAAGAAGATTGTGAGTGGTTACTCTTCACTGTATAAGGAAGATTTTGTAACGGTTTGATCTTCACCCGCAAGAAGATTGATAACGATTTGATCTTCACCTGAGAGAAGATTGTGAACGGTTTGATCTTCACTCGTAAGAAGATTTTGTAACGATATGATCTTCACCTGAAAGAAGATTGTCAAATAGTAAATTTGGGAATCCTCAAGAAGTGTTCTTGAGGCGAGGACGTAAGCGGGGAAGCCAAACCTCAATAACAATCATCGTTTTTGATTCTCTCTATCTCTATCTCTCACTTATTCAATTACTTATATATACTTGTGCTTGATTTCATATCATATCTATATTGCAAATTAAATTGTGCTCTTATAATTGCTTCATCAACATTTGCTATTTGAGGATAATTTTTAATTCCGCATTTAAATCGAAAAAGTTTGTCTCAACCTAAATCACCCCCCTTCTTAGGTTGATATTTGGGTAACAATAATTTCAAAATCTCACTGTTGGATCCTGCGTTTTCTTTGTTCTTAACACCTACACTAAATTTCATGCCAGTCGGATATTATTTTCTATCCAATCCATAAACTTATGTTTTGTATATAGTTTTGAAATACAAACGGTTGAAATTTAAACATTTTATAGATGAAAAATAGTTATTGATCTCTAATCATTTTTATATTTTGCAAGCATGAAAGGTTTAAAGAGATAATATAATCAAACAACAAATTTGTTAAAAAAACTCATCCAATAGAAATTTATTAAGTGATATAACATTAACAACAAGAGTTTCACAAAGTTTAAATTGAATAATAACCATCTCTCTCTCACACATATAGTGCCTTTTTCCAATTCACTATTTAATTTTTGTTGGAAAATTTTAATATTAATTTGAAATAATATTAATTTAAATTAAAAAAATTAAATGTGAAGATATGGGAGTTTCATGTGATTAATGAGTTTAAAGTGAGGAGTTAGTGTTTTGAAAAAAAACTGAATCCCACATTGATAAGGGGAGAGAAAAATTATATATTTATACCTATTGTGTTAAAGTGTCCAGATACATTCTGAAAATGTTCACCTAGCCAATAGTGAGTTAATGGTTACGTTTTTGTTAAGGAAAAAAATCTGTCATTGACCATTGGTGAGTTGTCATATTTATACACGTATTTAAGGAAATAAAATTTAGACATTGAGTCACTAAATGGGCTAGCTGTTGGACTCATTAACTCTCCCCATAACTCATCATTTGACGCATTAACACATATAACTCCAGCCCATCTAATTAAAAGGCCACCTAATAATATTTGAATTTCAAATAATGATTTTAGTAATTGACCCAATATCAGATTAATGGAGGATTAATTTCAGGCCACATCAGATTATTTGGGATTAAATTCGGGAGGCCCAATGAGCCTATAAATAGACTCCATAACCATCAATCAAATACACACAACACAATATACAAAAATATTAGAGCACATATTAAGAGAATTTCACGCAAAAAAAAAGTGTTATTCTAGTGGAGCTTTGGGTTCACCCACTTGTGCAGAGTTGGGTCTGAGCCAAACAACTACTGTTGGGTTGTTGTATCCTTCCAGTCCAATTTGTATTGAATTATTTTTTATTCCTTGTATTTTTATTATAATTTTTTGTATTACTCACCAACAATTTTCATAAGCAATATCAGACAAACGTCTAGATGAAAGAAATGCCATACACTTGTTTTATATCCAAGCATAGATGTCCTTGGATAAATTATTCTTGATTTAAGAAGCAATAAGTGTTAGCAGCCATTGTAATAATTACAATTGAAAATGAGACAAACACTTTCAAATTCCTTAAAAACAAAAAATTGTATTTTCAAGTGACTCACTATTTCTCAATCGTCAAACTTTCTCGACATATCATTTTCCACAAATTTCACAATATAATCTCTATTTTATTTTATTATATCTCTGATTTTCAACAAGTGTTGGAGACTACATGTCTAAAATCCTTGCCCAAATATATATTAAGACAAAGTGCAGTAGGTTTCGGTCATAAGCAAACTTCACGGCAATATGAATTTGAAGGAATGGTGGCAATGCTGCTATATTCATCTGATAAAAAAATTTCACATCATGGGATCATGATAATCTTGTCTCCATTGTCCTACTTTGAGGTATAATCAGGATATAACATACTGCAGTGTCTCTTTAAACTGAAACAAACCCTGATCAATTCCTCTGTTTTTCTGCCATGTGGAACATACACAACCAAATTGTATGTATTTGTGACCTATTTCTAGTTTCTTTTTCACTTGTAAGCAAAAAGAAAATAATGAAAACATGAGCCTAAATGACAACAGGGGAATTATGAAAGTAAATCATATGGTAGGCAATATAGTGAAAAGAATTGTACCGTTTGATCACCACGCTTTTCAACTGACGTCTCAAGTAGTTCATCTGGATCATATGTATCTCCAGTAACAAAAGGGCCAAGAGAAGCAATGAGCTTCTCAGGGCTCCCAATTTCTTCAATTGATGAATTGGGTTTATTGGTCAGGCGTATCAAAGGTGAAGCCACTACCTGGACTTTTTCTTGTTTCTCATCTTCAAATTTCACTTCCACCCAAGGCTCTGCACATTTTGGCTGGCAGTAATTACCAGATAATATGTTTGCTATTCGCAATTGCTTCCAAGTTGGTGGGAGGATGAACTGGTAGGGTTGCACATTTCCTGCAAAGAACTAAATCTCAAGTATCCTTAGCATATACAAAAGAAACAAAATAATGTGAAAACAATGCTATATAAATATTGGATTATTCATTTACTTAAAGGGTATATTTGTTGTTAGTAATACTTGATATTAGAATCTAGACTTTAAAATCTAGTTCATTCTGTTACTATGAGTTGTCTAGTTAAAATGAATTGCAACAAAACATTTGATATGAAAGTTATAGTATACGTTCTTTTTTACATAAATGATTATGTATTTAGTCAAATTATTTTTAGTTTTCAAGTAATACTTATAAATAAACTGGTTTTCCAGTCAGTTGATGATGGTGAAAATAACAGAAACAACCAAAGGCATCAATTATGGTCGCAGAATTTGTGGCCCTAGCAAGGTGGAATACATGGCTGTGGCCTGTGAGCAACTTGCATGGGAGTGGTGACCGGCCTAACAGCAGAGATAAAGGCAGCAATGATGATCAGAATGCGGCAGGCATTGGGAACTATAGTAGTATGGTTTTGGTGAGAGTGATTGTGGTATGGACTTGGGTGGTAATAATTACATGGCTGTGACAGAATTGTCATTGCCGAATTGGTCATAACAAGAGTCACGAGTGTGTTGGAAAAGCCAATGTTGTTGGCCATGGTGCAGAAATTCAACGCTGGTAGTTGCAAGTGAAGCACAAAGTCATATGGTTAACCAAATGCAGTTTCCATCAAAACTACTCCATTAGTATTAACCAAACAGCCAAAAAAAGAGGTCTATCATTTCCCTCACTTGGTGGGTGCTAAGAAAATATCAAAGGTTCCCCTAATCTTCAATACTTGATTTTGACGTTATTGTGATACAAGGTGAAAGTACAATAGCAGTCATGGTTCATAATTTAGCAATGCTATAGATAGACACTGGCTGATGTGAAAGAAACTAAATAAGAGTCTCAGTGCTAATTGAGAAACTGAGATGTTTGGGAGTCTTTAAATGGACACAGAAAATTCAGGGAAATTTTTTTCATTGAACATAAGAACAACTTCTTTATGCAGTATGCTGTTAGTTATTGGCTTGAATTGATTTCACCAAATACATTACCACATAGGATCACAACCATTAGTAGGTGGGTCACACCTGACTTTGATATAGGAGTCCTAATTGAACTAATATTTTTAGTCCATGTATAGCAAACCTAAAGGAATTATATTTCTACTTGAATTGATTGTG
>BKZX01029372.1:0-10461 GCA_014362285.1 Fagus crenata
GTTGCCAAAAGAAGATTTAAGAATCCAAAAAGAGTTATATGACCATCTTTTCCTTTCTTGTTTTTGAAACCTGATCTCATGCTCTATACAAATGAATATTTCACCAAACTAAGATCTAAGATCCATATTATTATTCCTAGAGCTAGCCTTCATTACTTTTGCCAATATCCTAGAATTATGTGCACCGATTCACACTAACCTATATACATAAAATCATAGCAGTGCCTATGGCATGTAGGATTAATTATTCCAATAATTTGACGGCATTATGTTTACTAAAAAAATAATGTGTTAGGGTTCTTACCTCAAGAATTTGCTAGCCTCCTCTCTTGAAAATCTTCAAGCAACTTTCTTTCTATGATTATTTGAGTCAGAAACAAGTAATAGGTTTTATGGTGGCTAGGGTTTATAATCTAGAGTATATATATTACTAACTCCTATAGTCAAAATTACTAAGTTGACCCTAAAAGTAAACTCCCTTGTTTTATTACTATTATTATTATTTTTTTGGGTCGGGTATTACATTCTTCGCCCCTAAAAAAAGTTTAGTCCTCTAAACTTGACGTACTTGTATCCTCAAAGAGATAAAGGTATTTCTCACTCATTTCCTCTTCTAGCTCCCATATATATATATATTTACTACCAATACAAAATTAACAAAAAAAAAAAAAAAATTCATTCTCAACATTAATAAAAAAATTAATCCAAAAAAATAAAGTATTACATTGTGATTTAATTAATGTATACTAAAAAAAAAAAAAAGGGTTTGCACACTTTTACAAAATTTGAACAATGTGATAAAAAGATTTGGACAAATATGTATAGTATATGCAATAGAAATATACACAAATAATTTCTAAATAAAAAATATTATACTCTTCTTCTAACAAATTTTCATAATTCTATACTTTACACCCATCAAACAAATAAAACTTTTTTTTTTCTTATCCCATTTTTTGTTCTTCTTTTCCCCTCACCACCGTACATGTAACCCCCCTTCCCTTTTTTCTTTCCTACTTTTTACCCACCACACGTTCACACCTACCCCACCCACTCCTTAATTTTTTTCCCATTTGCCCTTTCCATTTCCCAGCAACTTCAGGCTCTCTTTCCCCTCACTGCCTCAAATTTTCTTTCTTGCTTTCTTTTTTTCTCCTCAATCCTCACCACATGCCCCTTTTGTGATGCTCCACACCCAATTAATGTCCAATTTAGTATATCTAATGTTAGGTGGAAAATTACAATAGAACTAATAAGTTAATTTAAATTGGTTAGATACTATACCATTTTAATATAGATACAATAGAATTAGTGAGTATATAGTTTAACTAACCAAGCCCTAAAAAAAATAGCATTAAGGTAATTGTTACATTGACTTAGGAGTAATTTGGTCATTACACTTAAATTGGTGAACCAATAAGAGTTGGACACATGGAATCCACTCAGAATCCCCCTTTAGTGGCTGGCCATCCAAGTCCCACCCCACCATTTGACTTTTCTCATCTCTCTAGCATAGACAAAACAAAAGAGAGAACTCAAGCTCTCTTCTCCCTCTTGCACCCCACGGGTCCAGCAGCTAGGGGCCATCTTTGTTTCCTCTCATCTTCCTCCACAATTCAAGTTAGAGAAAGAGTCCAGCCCTCCTCCTTCAAGAAATCATAAGCTAGGTAAGTGTTTATGTTTTTAGTCAAGTTTTGAAATGGGTATAGTTGAAATTGTTGGTTGATCTTCATGATTTCTACACTTTGAAGTTATGGGCTTGTAGAAATATGATTTTGGGTTAAGGAAAATGAAAGATTGTGGACATACATGTGGGAATTGAAGTGGTAGTTGCTAGAATTTTAGATTAAGCATGAGGTTGGGTGATTCCATGTTAGTTTCTTGCAATTGATGATGAAATATGTCTTGGATGTGGATTGTATGACTTGCTTGTTGATTTTTATGAGTTCTATGGACTGTGTATGATGAGATTAAGCTCAAGTAGGTGCTGCATGTGTTGGATTAGGATTATTGTTGGCTAATGGTTGAAACTTGTTAGGGTGCTTGGGCAGAAACCCAATCTGCTGCTGTTTCTGTAGTGAACAGTAAGTTACACGAAAATTCTGGGAGTTTTCTAAAATAGGAATGAGGAAACGGTTTTCTCTACGGTAATTTATCATATGTCTAGGTTATGTATATGAAATTTCATAGAAAAATATTGAGTTTTGATAATTATTTGTTATTTTACAAGAAAACTGTGCAAATCTGTCAATTTGACAGATTCTGTGTTTGTCAGTTAGAAATTTCATAATAAATCCAATACTTGGAATTTGAGTGATTGGAATATGTTTCTGGAACCCTAGGATGCATATGTTATTTATGGAATTAACCTCATACCATTTCAGTAAATAATGAATTGTGGGTATTGATTTAAAGTTACCTTCAAAACTGTGCTAACAGATTTGAGTCTTCTGTCTTAGTTGAATTTTATAATTTTTTATAAAGCTCAAATAGAGCTAAAATTTTTAAGTAAAGTCTAGACATATAATAGAATAAGTAAATGAAATATCAAGGAAATTGGAAGTGAATGAATAGTTAAATTCACTGTTCAAATGGACTGCCCTGTAGTGGGACAGAACCTTTATTACCTGAAAGAATGAGACTTTGACGAATTTATTCTTGCAATTGGATGATTTATTTGAGTTGATATTTTATGTGCAGGGCCAATTGCATGTTTATTGTATAGGTGAATTTTATTAGGCATTGATTTCACTATTTGATGTTATAAAGAATGTTATGAGTCAAGTAACTACAGTTTCTGCATTAGTGCCTTAGAAACAATAAGTGATTGCTTGAAGTATGTTGTATTTGGTATTATAGTTATGAGGTTGGTTAGCCTTGAATGTTTTAAACTTGTTGTTTGGGGTTTAGTAAGGGCTTAGTAAAGATTTGTTAAATTATATCAAGCGAATTAAGGTCATAAGTGTTGATTAGTCTATTATGAGCTGAGATTGGCATTAAGTTGAAACTAAGATTAAGTTAAAGTTAACTTAACTCCTATACTTGGTTTAGGATAATCAAGGGAGGATAGGTGAAGCGATCTGCTTGAGACTCTTGGAATCCAGCTTTTGGATTGAGGTAAGGAAATGTGCCATGAAAATTGAATAGTCCATGTTTTAAGAATATATCTATATATGTTTTATCAATGTTTTCAGTCAACTCAGTTTGATATTTGTTTAAAAAGAAAACGTGCATTGATTTAGAAACAGTTTTGAGTTAGTACAGTTAAGACAGATTTTAGAAGCAAGTTGTAGATATACTATAAAGTTTGGCTTAATAAGGTAAGAGAGGGATTGAAAAATAAACAAGCATGATATGTTTTATGAACACCTAAAACAGTTTTTAGTGTGAGGGCCTTGTGACAGCAAGAAGGCCTTGAAGGGTTTTATTCCCTGTAGACGGGCAAAAAGTAAGGCCACGAGGGGTTGTATTCCCTGTAGACTGGTAGTAGGAAGGTCACGAGAGGTTTTCATACCCTATAGACTAGCAAGCATGAAGGCCACGAGGGGTTTCATACCCTGTAGACTGGTAAGCAAGAAGGCCACGAGGGGATAGTTTCCCTGTAGACATAGCACAAGTAAGGTCACAAGGGGCCAAGTCTTAAAGATATAGTACAGTTACATGTTCCATATAGTTTTGCTATATTATGCAATAGTATGAGATAAGTTTTCTCTACAGAACAGTTTAAGGGAACATGTTTATTTACATATAAAGGAATCATGCTATATGTTCAGATTTCACTAGTTATATTATACCTTACAAGTTATAAGATATTATGTCCTTCAGTATGAAACATATATGTTCAAGAAACTCATGAAATCATTTTAGCATAAACTGTTTATACGCAAGTTATATCCACAAAGATTATTCTGTTTATCATGCATTCATGCATACTGTTAAATCTTCATGTCATACCTCCCTTCTTGAGCAAAGTGGGTTGCTCAGATTGCAGGAACATCCTATGATGCAGCCAAGAGTCTCAGCAAGGAGGAGCAATTTTGTTGTATCTAGAACAAGTCTTAGATGTTTTGAGTTTTTATGTAAATAAAGCAGAAGTGATGTATAGGTTAAAATAGTCTTCCGCTGTATTGGAGTTATTATGTCTACATACTGATGTATTTTGTATAAACAGCTATAGATGCTCTGATTACTATCACTTCCTTTAGGTGGACTAGTATATTCATTCATTTGTAAAGGAGTATGTTTATAGTATTGGGAATTCCCAACCCAATAAGAAGTTAAAGAATCAGAACGAGAGAAAAGAAAGAAGAAAAATTTTTATACTCCTTTTAGTTGGTTCGTGTTAATATCAGGCACAGGCTTGGTATTAGCATGCCAGTCCGACTCCGAATCATATTACGGATTTGGGTCGTGACACCTTTAATTTATTTTTCTTCTTATTTTCTTCCTCTCCACTGAGCAGTGCTGCGGGGAGCTTGGGCTTTTTGCTGGGTTTTAGTTGCTCATTTTTTTGGTAATTTTGTACATTCACAGTGAGTGTTTTGTTTTCCTTTGGTAATTTTGTACATTCACAATGTTTGTTTTGTTTTCTTTCTCTCTTCCTTTTGGTGTGTGAGATTTTGGGTTTGTTTCTTGCCGACTCTCTCTTCTTTGCCTTAAAAAGTCTAACAATTCGTTTTTTTTTTTTTTTTTTTTTTTTTAAGAAAAATAGTGCCCATTGAAGATGAACAGATGCCCGTGATCCTCACAATTCATAAACAAAAGCAGTCCGCTAAAACCTCGGGGATGACCTTTAAAAATCTTGCTCTGATTTGATGTTACATCTAGAAAGAAAGCTCTTAGAAAGTCTAGACTCTAGAGAGGAAGCATAAATAAGCAAGTTGCTGCAATTTTTTGTTTCTCCTGCTTTGGTTTAACAAAAGTCTTTATTCAGAGAAAGGAAAAACTAAAAGCAAGTTGCTGTAATTTCAAGAGCAATTGGTCTTATACATGGGCAGTGTCGGTATCTAATCATTTCTTAAAGTGACAACAATCTCACAGTGGTACTTAACACTCAGCAGTTTTGGAAGACAGAACTGTCAAGTCCGGTAAGTAATTACTTTATTTTTTGGGTCAAATTATTCGTTTGAATGCATGGAAGTGTGGTGAAATTTAATTTTTAATTTGATCATTTGTTTTAAGTAAAATGCTATCTTTCACTACTGTTTTGTACACTCGAGATCAAACGATAGTTGTGGTGAGGTTTGCTGAAGATAAAGATTGTAAATTCATATAATATTTCATTATCAAGAAACAGTTTTTAAATTCATTAGGAGAGAATGAAGAAAAGAATTAAAATCCACTATTTTTATGGTTCCTATTAAGGAGTTAAGACTTATAAATATTTGAATCTCATTTTTCATCAATATTTTTGAAAGACCCAAATTAAACTACTACAGGAGTGGCGTCAATCTGTTCTAGGAGATTATACTCAAGGATATATAAATTTTCAGAATATTTAAAAAGGTTTTTTTGTTTTTTATTTTATAGCATTCCATTTTTGTTTAAGTTGTTAAAGGTAATCGTTGGACTACTACAACGATGCTATACCCAAAAAAGAAAAGAAAAAAAGGTTCTTTCAAAATGACCTATAATGTTGTACAACTTGTGCTTCATACCCAAACTCAGGAATGGAGACTGTCAGGAGACATGGCGTGGATACATGGTGGGCTTAATGAATTTCGGAGTCCACGGCGAAAACTTTAAGCGAGGTTTTTTATTTTTTTAATATTAATTAAATAATATTTATTTAATATGAATAAAAGCAAATTTGAGTAATCAAACATTCTCACTTTTTCTTTTTCCTTTCTGCTCACCATTATCCCCTTTTGCTTTCTCTTTATTCTTTATTCTTTTAGAGTTCAGACTTCAAAGCCGCCACAATCATTCACTCCACATCCTCATCTACCTACCTCTCAAGTCTCAACTATAGAAATCTCATTCAAGTCACAGCAGAATACCCGCAGCCCAAAAAAAAAAAAAAAACTTCTCCCCTCATTTTGCTTCACAACTCTCTGCATCTCTCAACCTCGGCCAAACCACCCTTCCCCTTATTATCATTCACACTTGTCACTTGTCAACACATACTTCACACACCACAGCCCTCCTCAGTTCCAGCTCCCAAAACACCCACATGATAGACACAGCACAAGCCACACAAAATAACCAAAAAACCAACTATTAATAGCTTTTCCCCTACCCACTCTCAGTAGGCCACATACGCATGGAGACTCACTATTTGAGCTTATTCTGTCACACACAACACAACAACAGCAGCATCACATCCATTATTGAAAACCCACATCACATCACACCACACTACCACCATCAAACACCCCTCCAAACCATCAATCACTGCCACAAATCAACACCACTAAACCCAAAGGGGAGAGAAAAAATTGGAGAAAGAAAAAAGGATTTGGGTTTGGCCCCTATTCCCAACCTAAACCTTTACCCAAGCCCTACTTTGGCCTAAATTTAGTGAACTACTCAATAACCCCAATTAAATCTGAAGACCCACTCAACCTAATTTTAGATCCATCCAAACCAAGTCCAAATTACTCACCAATCAGCTCAAGCCCGCAACAGAAAGTAGCCCAAACCTCAAGAATCAAGGGTGAGTTTGGCAACCCATTTCTAATCAAGCTTCTTGTTAAAAGCACATTTTGGAAATGAAGTTTTGAGCTTCATTTCCAAAAAGTGATTTTTCAAGGCTAAAAATTATACAAACCATGTTTTTTTCTTCTTACCAAACACAAAATTTGGATTTTGCTTTTTAAAATGTGTTTTTTTTCTTCTAAATGGGATTCCAAATGGGTACCAAATCAACTCAAGTCCAACAACAAAATCTTAGGTCTCATCTGTTTGGTAATAGTTTTTAAAAACGGTATTCAATTATCAGATTCCTCAATTGCTTTCTTGAGCATGTTTGTGACAATTTTGGGCTCGTAGTTGTAACGCCCAACGGCCCAAGGATCGTTCTGCTATGGTATAAAAACTCAATCCACAATTTAACTTTCTATGATTTAAATTTGACTAAAGTCAACTTTTGGCTCCCTAACTTTGGGGGTGTTTTCATTTTGACCCCCTAACTTTGAAAGTTTTCATTTTGGCCCTTTACATTTGAGTCGTTTTCAAATGAGTCTTTTCATCCATCTCTGTTACTCTAGTTCTATCAACTCAACAGTTTTCAAAACAAGTAGACCAAGATGGGGAGTTTTTGGTGGTGGGTTTGATTGAGTCTTGAGAGGTCGAGACTAACAGTGATGGTGGGGTCTTGTGAAATGGTGATGTCCTTTGATGAGACTCCAGATTTTGGTAATTATGCGAAGTATTTTTGTGGTTTATTTTGGGTATTTAAAAAATAGAGTTTTTAGGGCGTGGGGGTAATATCCAATTGGTCAAAGAACGTGTTTGTCAATCGAAAATATTTTACAGAAAGAGTGTCTCTTCAAATCGATCCTACAGATTGCCCATTTTATAAACTTCAAAGTTTATCCTATTTCTTACAGGTCATTCAGTTTTATTTTCAAGAATCTAAAGCTCCAAACTTTCATTTCCCGAAGCAATAACTTGTTCAAGGAACCTTCAGTTGATAGTTTGCGTATCCCTCAGTTGAGTGGGGCATTTAGTTTTTTTCAATAATTTATCCTTTTGGCCTTTCTGATCGTTTTCCAACTAATCACCAGAATCGTTTGTCCTTTTAGGGATGCTGGAGAAAATTTTGACTCCAAATTATTTAGACTGAATGATTACTTTGAATATTCGGTTTTTCTTGTTGTGTAAACTAGAAAGAGAAAAGAAAAGAAAAAGTATTTCATTATTATTATTTTATTGTTAAATAAAAATAAATAAGTTATATTAAAAAAAATGTTGGGTTGAATTAAATAATACTTAAAAAATTGGTTGAGGTGGCAAAATTAGAGTAATAGAGATGGATGGGAAGACTCATTTGAAAACGACTCAAACGTAAAGGGCCAAAATAAAAACTTTCAAAGTTAGGGAGCCAAATGAAAACACCCCCCCAAAGTTAGGGGGCCAAAAGTTGACTTTAGTCTTTAAATTTTTGCTAAACTTAAAATTTATATCTTTGCAAGTAAGAGTGTTGAGATAGCTTAATTAAAGAATGTGGCGTTTGAATTGCAATTTAAATTGTGGTCTTTTCTAGATTAAGTGTGTTTGTCGACCCAAAAAAATTTCATTTTTTTTTAGATCTCTTATCTAACATTATTGTTTTGTTGATACAAAGGACAGAAACGTTGAGAGGAAAGAAAATAAAATAAAAACAGGGAAAGAAGAGATTAATATTTTCCGTTCTAATTGATAGAAAAGTGAAATGAAAATAAAGTATATTGTCTTAAATTCTTATTATATCCTTGTATAAGTGCAAGCAATTGTTTTAATGAATTAGAGAGATAAGATTGGCAAATCACTATGTAAGACATATTCTATCTTATTTTCTTCCCACTTTGAGAAGATGAAAAATTGTGGGTTTAGATAGAAAAAAATCATGTCTCATTTTCTATCGTCACTTTTCCACTTTATCAAATACACTCTAAAAAATCCATTAGGCAGTAGCCTATCCAGTGATGTCCCCATCCTCCCACTTGATCTCGTTCCTCTTCTAAGGAGTGGATTTGAACCCTCACACACATATTTAAATTAAGTTAGTTAGGACTTTTTATCTTCATTTTAAAGGAGTGACCTAAAAAGAAAGTACACTCTAAAAAGAGTAAAATGACATCATTTAATCTTATAGAGTGACACAGACCCAGCAATTAACTTCAGTGATATTTTCTGTATTATTTCCTTATGTGACCACAAATGAAGATATTATGTCAGCCACATTTGGCCTCTTCCCAAAGTTCTCGTTGGTTTTTTATAACCACAGTTCTCCCATTTTATCTCTTGGTTGGCCAGAAAAATAATTAGTTGACCACACTCCATCCAGTCCTCTTGGAGCAAGAACTCAGCTGAGCGGTTCAGGTTCGTGTGCTTACTTATTATTACTAGCTTGCCTGCATATATATGGGTACATGCATTTAACAATAACTTTTATTTATTTATTTTATTACTAAAGCATTTAACAATAACTACAATTAAAAACATATGAAACATTCCTACAACTTTAATACCATCGATTTTCATTTTTAAATTCTTGTCAACTATTTTAAAAAAACTTTTAAGAATATCATTTATATGTAAATTGCTAGTCCTTGATTTTTCTATTTTAATAAGAAAACAAGGTAGTTTGTTTATTTATTTAGATACATAGTTCTTGATTTTTAACGTGAATTTTTAAAGTGAGTTCCAATTAGCTTATTTGATAAAGCCTTTTGTTGTTGAACAAGTAACATGAGTTTAAATCGATTGGTGTCTTAACTTACAGAGTGAATATCATAGATTTAAATTGTATTGTTTCTATAAAAATACGTAAATTTTTAATTGATACAATGAATTCTATTAACGTTTAACACATGTTATTAACTTGTAACACCCTACATATGCTCGGACGCATTATTAGATGCATTAATGAATAAACATTTTTAGATGTTTATCATACATAAGTTTAATACTATCGATTTTCATTTCAAAATTTGTCAACTCTTGAAGAAACTTGTAAGGATATAATATGCAAATTGTTCATTATTGACTGTAAAATTTTAGTAAAAATGGAAGAAGGAGGTATATTGTTAAACTATTTATATACTTAGTTTTAACTTCTTAATGCAATTTTGTTATTAAAAAATAAGTTACTAAGTTTTATAAAAATATTGAAAAGGAACCACCAATTTCTTAAACATGGTAAATTTTTCATTTAAGTTTATACTTGAATTAATAATAAGTTATATATATATATATATATAAATTAGATTAGTTTCAAATGGTTTAGAAGTAATCTTAAATATGTAAGAAGTAATTTAAATAGTCTTGAAATACTTTGAAATATGCTAGAAATAGTTTTGAATTGAAGGGATACTTGACACAACATTAGAGCATGTGAAATCTAATAATAAATAATTTTATAACTTGAATTGATACGATTTTAAATATATAGCGTTTAATTCGAAATTGATAAAATATGAGGTTTAATTTGAAACCATCTCTAGGTATATCATTTTTCCCAAAAATAAATAATGGGAATCGGGATTGTCTGCCTCTATAGTTCGGCCATATATGAAACATTTTCATTATATTATTAATTAAACAATATCTTTGACGATCCTTTGTCTAAACTTATAAAATTGTGTATTTCTTCACTTTTTATCAAGAGAAGCACAAAGTCACGTCTATATATGAACAAGTATAAAAGAAAAAGATATTTTAATTTTTTTGGTTTTTTAGTTTAACAGTGTGGTGTTTCTTCAACAACAACTTTTTTTTTTTTATTAGTCAACAACAACAATTACAACAACAAAAATC
>BKZX01029374.1:0-11920 GCA_014362285.1 Fagus crenata
GAACCACGGCCGAACCTCCTCAACCAAACCAATCGCCCTCCTATACAACTCGCCATCCTTACTCTGCCCCATCGCCGCACACTTCACCAAAGTCGCAACCACCTCCACAACCAACAACGCAAACTCCTTATCGCTGCCGCATTTTTCCACAATCGGCAAAAACTTCCCAGCCGATTTTGCCGATTTCTTCACCTTTACGCCGAAATCCATCCCTCGAAAGCTCTCCAAAACCCTAAACCCCTCGGCCTCGGCGTCGCTGTACTTTCCCATGGCCTCCATGCAATGCAGCATTCGAACCCGCTGGACGTGCACGGAATAAGGCTTGCAAGAGAGCTGGGAGGAGAGGGAGTCCAAGCAATCGAGGCAGAGACGGTAAATACGGAGGAGTTCGAGGGTAAATCGGTCATTTAAAGAGTGTGGATCGGAGGAGGAGAGGCGTTTGGGGAGGAGGGATAGGGTGCGGTTGAGGAAGGGGAGGAATTTCTTTGCGAGTGGTCGGATTTGTTGTGGTTGGTTGGGATTGGTCAGATCTGAGAAGGGGTGTAGGTAGTCGGAGAACATTGGATAAATGTCTCCCGTGGAGTCGGAGGATTCGAGTTTTGAGAGGAGAGAGGATTCGGTGGCGGAGGCCATTGCAGAGATGGAAGATTTTCAAATGAGAGTGAGAGTTTAAGACTATGAGAAAGTGTGCGAAGGGAAGGAAATGAAAAGGGCTAACGGAAACGAAACGGCGAGTCGTGGATTGTGTTTTCAAGGGCGCGAACTGAGCCCGCCCAGGGGTTTTTTCAAACTAAGGGGTAAAATGAATTGATACTATTTGGACTTTTACAACGTTGCAGTAAACCTCTTAACTTTTTTTCATTAATATGTAAATTTTGATATTGTAGCAAATAGATTATAAAAGTGTTCATTTTCCATTTATTTTAATTTATTTGTTTGTATCAAAATATCAAATAGATATAAACAAAAAATCGAAAATTAGTGTGTCTTATTGCATCAACATAAAATTTTAGGTGATTTTAGTGCATATTTTGAATGATAGAGTGCAACAAAAATATTAAAATAAAAGGAAAAATGGACAGAAGTGGTCTTTTGCTACAATACTAAAGTTTTATGTATTAAAATTGGAAGAAAAAAATTTGTATAGTTAAAAAAATCCCAATGCAACAGCAGCTAAAGGGTATTATTAGTGCATTTTACCATCAAAACTATGTTTGAAGAGACTTGGTTAAAATCATCACTTAGAAAATACGATTGCATAGTTTTTATGGTTGATATTTTTTCCTCTCTTTTTGGCTAAAGAGGGTGTCCAGGATTTTTCAAATCTCTAACTATTCACTCGAGTGTATGTAATCCTCCATCCCAACTACACTGGTTAATTACATAGATAAATCCATTAGGGTGGCTCCAATATATTGGTTAGAGGTTTCGAACTCATGATCTTATGAGACCTTACGAATCACAAGGCCAATCGATTAGGATTACAGTTTTTTCTTTTTTCTCCATGTGAAAATTATATTTTCAAAATTGAAAACTCAACCTTTAGTGTCTCATAATCTCTTCCATCCACACTCACTGTAACGATAATTAATTAGGAATATGTATAAGTATTATAGGGAATACAATAAGATATAATGAAAAGACCATTCCTAATCATTTGTTTGGTAGTAACACTAGAATACAACTCTAAATCTATATTTCACAAATTGGTATAACATGATTTGATGTTAGAGAATGGAGTCACATTCCAATCATATTACCTAAAATGCCCCTAAATAATTATATTTATACTCGTTGACCTTTTGTGGTTCTCGCTTAATATTCAATTACGTATAAATTAAATAATTGTATAGTGTTATGTACTTATGTGTTCAAAATCAATGGATGTGTTTTGAACAAAAATTGACATCTCCGCTAAATATTAAATTATAATAAATGACAAATTCACATGTTTGAATAAAAATGATTATATATAAAACAATCTTGAATTTAAAAAATGATAATAATAATACATGTTTCATACATAGATTAATAAATTTCATAATATAATATAAATTGAGTAGGCTTATACTTGCCAACAATTATTTTAATTAAATTATAACAATCTATAATTACAAATGTTACATTTTATTGAAAAATGATTTTATTATACAATATATGTAGAGATGGATGGATAGATATAAAGAGAGAAAGGGGGAGGGGTGAGAGAGAAAGAGGTTGACAACATTTTTAAGGAGTGATAGCAAACAACGGTTTTTGGATAATTTATATTTTCCTGAACTATTACGAACCTTTGGGTATGGAATAACTATTTCTCATATTAAGAGTAGTTATTCGTTATCATGAAAATGTAACTAAACAATCGAATAATTATTACAAAGGCATAATCATTCCATTTTTTAATCTATTCCTCAATAGAAAATATGCTCTTAATTGTGTTACACGCGTTGTCTTGTGCATCATTTTTTCATCTCTCAAAAACATGTTCATACATATGTTGTAGATTTGATGTTTTATCATGTGTGTTTCCCGATAAGACTATGGAAAAGTAAAGTAAATAAAATAAAAGTCTATCAAAATTTCAAGTTCATTTTGTTATTACACTTGGAAACTTGGTTGATCTGCGTGGTGAAAACTGCAATGATGTGTGTTATTATTAATAATCCATTTCCAGAGAACGGAGCCATATTGATGAATGGTTGTTAATGATTTGTAGTCATTGGTGTGCATTAATTGCTTAAAAGCACAATTATCACGTGTGTGTTTAGATGTCCTTCTGACAAATGACTTGTGGTTTGAGTAACATAACAACTCATATGGTATGCTTTACTTTCAATTATCGAACAAACCATATTACCTAAGGTGTAAGGAAAACATATCTTAACCCGGTGGTCGAGTAGACTACATCCGGCCTGGCTTATACCCACAAGTTTGGATTAAAATGAAATCATTAAAAACAATTTTAAATTATCTCGTGAACAAATTTGACACGTTATTTTCCCAATAGGCCAAAACTGTAACTTAACCATTTATGGGTTGACCTCACAATTAAATTCTCAAAATTTCAAATTATTACATTTAACTTTTAAAGTTTGGATTAAAATGTAGTCTTGAAGGGGTCACATGTATTACACAATTAAAACAAAAACCTAATTTGGATGGAACCCTACCATTTAATTTTAGTTCAAACATTCAAGGGTTAAATATAGCAATTAAATTATTTATTTTTTAATAAAAATGAAACATAGATAGACGAAAAGTTAATCAAAAGGATTAATTTAGGTATTTGGAGTTTTTAATTTTAAATTGGAAATATTACAAAATGAATTTTTTAATAAAAATGAAACATAGATAGACGAAAAGTTAGTCAAAAGGATCAAGTTAGGTGTTTAGTACTTTAGTTAAGGAGTTTTTAATTTTAAATTGGAAATCAGGGACTGTGTTATTACATATTACCCCAAATTACATGTTTAAAATATAATTTTCTCCCAAACTTAAACCGGGTCACTTTCCAACCCGGGTGCACTTCTCCACTTCTTACGATATAACAAACCCTAGGGACATAAGCAACACAGGAAAGGTCTCGAACTAAAGAGAAGGGTTTTAGCTGTGCAAAAACAGAGAAAGAGAGAAGAAGAAGCCGCCGCATCGAAATGCCGAAGTCGAAGCGTGATAGACCAGGTCCTCCACCTTCTCTTTCTCTCTCCTTCTTTTACTACACTCTGGCTTTTTATGCTGCTCTGTTTGGCATTCCTTCTATTCAATCAATTAACTCTATCTATCTATGTGTAAAAAACGCAGTGACTCTGTCGAAGACGAGGAAGAAAGGGAGGGAACATAAAGAAGCTGTAGTGAATGCCATAAGGGAGGCTGCCGAGACTTACAGCTGGGCTTATGTCTTCTCTTTCGAGAACATGCGGAACCTCAAGTTCAAGGAGTTCAGAGACCAACTCAAGTCTTCAAGCAGGTATTAGAATTATAAATTGTTTTTGATTAGTAAGTTGGTTTTGTTTAAATGTCAAGGAAAAAGAGAATTGGGTTTTGTTTTATTGGTTGGAAAGTAGTTATTTGCAATGGGTTTATGGTGTAGTTTGATATTTTGACTTCTTCTGGTTCAATTGTGTGAAAGTACTCGATTGCGTTTTCGATGCTGTTGAATGTATTTACAACTATTATTAGATTTTGCTTGTTTCGAAGCTCACCCACCAAAGTGTCATTTGAAGCAGGGCTTATTGAGTATAAACTGGGGTGTAGACTGATTAAAAAAGAAGTGCCTTTTTGCCTTTAGTGAAGAGGGTTTTCGTAAATTTTCAGGAAAATTAGTTGCATTGTTATTGGGTGAACCTATGTAGTTTTTTGTTGCTGAAGGGTTCCGTAAATGATGCTACATGTATTTTGTAATTTTTCTACTTATAATCATAATAATAAAAAGACTTGGGTGCTAAATGAAATGTTAAACATGATGAAGTGATTCAGTCTTGAGGAACTTTTAGTACAACGTGGTCAGTAGACATGATGTTATTGAGTTCGAGTCCACGATTGTATTCTATTTGGTTTTTTTGACTTATGGATGCTACAAAGTACAAACAATAAGAACATACCATGACTAGTTCTTTGGTATGATTTTGTCAGATTTTTCCTCGGTTCAAACAAAGTCATGCAGGTTGCTCTAGGTCGATCTGCTGCTGATGAGGTCAGATCTGGCATTTACCAAGTTTCAAAGGTAAATATTCTCTCTTTTATGCTTACAATAATTCATAATGTTTTTTTAATCTTATTTCAATATCTTGTCTTATGCTTCCTTTGTTTAATTTTTGTCTTAGCTTCTGCATGGAAATACTGGGCTCTGTTTTACCAATTTGCCAAAAGAAGAGGTTGAAAGGTAAGCTTCCGAGGATCTAATGTTTCTGTACTAATGTGCTTGTGGTTCTGCGTCTTAGAATGCTCACTGCAAAGTAAAACTAAACTTTCTTGTTTCTCTTATTCTCTACTCTCTTCATGGGAACTGAACAGAGCTCTAGATTAACTGTTTTAAGTTTTGAAGAAAAATATAAATTGTCAAACTGTTGAGTTATTAAAAGGTGGATATGCTGGGATGGATCTTTTTAGAAAAGGCTTGATTGAAATAGAGATATATGGAATCTATAAATTGTAACCTCTCCTTTTTACTCACAAACAAACACACGCACAAAGGAAAAAATGAAGGAAATTTTTTTTTGGGAGACCTTCATGTTGCTCCCACAGCTTGATAGAAAAGAGCAGTTTATACTGGTACTTGATAGTTTTTGAATAAAATATTTTAAATAATATATATGGTGAATATAAGACCATAGGCCTGTTTATCAAGTGTTTATTGTAGTTTTGGAGAATAGTGATGGTGAATGCTTAAAGTTGCTCTGATATAGACGTTTAGTCCTCAAATTGTTTCCCAAAATAATTGTAGTGTTGTCAAATTATTTCTTGTGTGTGCCTGTTAAGAATTATTTGCATTTTCATTTTATGTCTAAATGATTAAACTTCACTTATTTAAAGATACTAAATTAAATTTTGTTTCATTCTCCATGCCTTGTATTGCACTATATTTCTCAGCTAAGTGTTCCGTTTTCTCTCCCTTATTTTACCCTTATGTTTCTTTCAATATCTTTTTGTAGGTTATTTAACGAATATGAGGAATATGACTTTGCAAGGACTGGAAGCACTGCAACAGAAAAGGTTTTGAATATCTTTTTCTATAATCAGTCTCATTTGCCATTTTTATACAACAAACATGCTTATGTTTCGTTGTGACCCAAAGATCTAGAATCTGTTTCTCATCAGCATGTAATTTTTGCATTCAGTTGTTCTCCACAGGCCAAATGCTACCCTTTTATGTCTGGAAGTTATGCACTTATAAAAAATGCTGCAGTTTTATGTTTGGAAGTTATGCCTTTTAGGTTGTTTTAAGCTTATGAGCTGGCAATACACATGTTCTACCTATTATTTATGACTTATGATAATCTGCTATATGTGTTTCATCAGAAATTGAATTTTAGTATTTTACTTTGGATTTTTCAGGTAGAGCTCAAGGAAGGTCCTTTGGAGCAGTTTACGCATGAGATGGAGCCCTTTCTACGCAAGCAAGGCATGCCTGTTCGGTTGAACAAAGGTTCATAATTGCTCTCTTCTGCGTTGTCCCTTATATGCATGTTAAAGGCTAGACTTGTATAATTTATTTTGTTTATGGTGTGCAGCTGTTGTGGAGCTTCTCTCAGACTTTGTTGTTTGTGAAGAGGGAAAGCCTTTGTCACCTGAGTCAGCTCGCATACTGGTTAGTTCATGTTTTTTTTTTTCTCGCTTGATTAGAATGATTTTTTTGAAAGTCTTACATTGCATTTTGGCCAAATCCTTATCTTCCCCCTCTTCCCCACAAAAAAATGTCTGGATAGGAGCTGCAAGCCTTCTTATATTACTTTTAGTTGTTTCTTTTTCATTGAGCTCTAGATTAAAAGTCATTTTCTCTTTATTTACTTATATTTAAAAAAAAAAAAAGTTAACTGATATGATAGCCGTTTTATATTACTACTCTTTGTCAATGAGCTCTAGATCAAACGTCAATTTCTCTCTATTTACTTATATTTAAAATAAATAAGTTAATTAAACTGATGTGATAACCCTTTTCTTGTTTGCAGCGTTTGTTGGGAATCCAGATGGCTAAATTCCGGCTTCACTTGATATGTAGATGGAGCCCTGAGGATTTTGAACTATATATTGAAAGGCCAGAAGATTCTGATGTTGAATCTGCATAAGCACTTGTTTAAAGTTCATCATAGGTTTTGCAGATTATATAATGGAGAGATGATTTGTATGTTGAATGCGCACACAATTCTGGTCTTTCAGTCTTCTAATTGAGGTAGAATTATAGTGTTTGTTTGTATGGCCAGTTGCAACAGTTTTGCAGAGCAGTCAGCGTCTGGTCAATATATTTTTGGCATCGAATGGCTTAAGTATGTAAACTATTTCTCTAGTACTCAAAGAAATCCTTATTATCTTTTTGCTTAATGATTTAAACTATTTAATTCGTACGCAGAGAAATCATTTATTTTTTTGGCAGCCTCAGTTGAAAATGTGATGGAATACCCCTTGTGCTGTATGAACCAGTTGAGAATATGCTAGAATACTTTGTGCTGCATGAAGAAATTCTTGTTCAGAAAATTTCCAACATTATTTCTAAAATCAAAAAGAACAAAGTAGGTGGTTGATTGAGAAGTTTCTTGCACTATCTATAGCTTAATTTGTATATATTCCTCCGTTCATTATTCAATTTTTTCATTTAATTTGACTGTTTTTTGGGTCCTGCAATGTTTTTAAAGTGATATCTCTATTTTAAAAAACTTCGTTTTACTATATGTACAATTGTACATTCAAACTGAAATCAAATAATGAAAGGGCATTTTGGTTAACTAATGTAAAGTTATTTGTATTTTGTTCTCCTGTGATTTAATTATTATTATTTCTACTCGAGAAGAGAGGGAGACAGAGAGAGAGAGAAGCTTTAAGATGTGTTGGTTTTTAATGGGTTTTCAAGGGTGACTTTTGTGTTAATTTTGGAAGAGAAGTGGAGGATTAAAGGTGATTCAAATTGATTTTGAGATTGGGGTTGATCACATCTCGAGTACACTACATCTTCTCTCCCTTTCTTTCTACTCGATTTGAAGCCCAAAAGCTAGCAAGCACTAAAAAGTTAATTCTCTTGTTTCTATATTTTAGTCTTTTTAGATAACATCAACATCAACTTGGCCTTTTATTTTCTTAGGGAAATAAGTTTTCTCTACGTGTGTAGTTTAGGTCAATTTAAGAATATGAAAATAGACATTTAATTATAAAGGGAAAAACTAACCTTCAAAAAAAGGGAAGTGATAAAGCTCAAAATAAAATTACTATTTGTCTCAATTCAAAAATGTTGGTTTCTTACGAAGGAAAAAAATTAATAAAGTTTATAAGTCAACGACTTTAAAAGTTGGAAAAGTTTGTCACCTTGGATGATATATTATAGGGTTAGAATAATGGAAAACTCACCTAACATTATGATGAGTTTAAAGTGAGGTGAAAAAAAGAAAGAAAGAATAAAAGAGCGAAATATATGAGCAGCTTTTGGTATAAATAGCCTCGAATGTCAATCCTAGTTAGAAAGAGAGAGGTAAAATACCTATATTACATTGTATGATATAAATATCTATATGGTTTAAAAATAAAACTTTTACAAAAAAACTCCGAAAATATATGTTTTTATTTTTATTTTATTTTTTATAAATAAAAATGTATTAAATTTTTTCCTTATTATACTTGTACAAAAATGCTCTAATTTGACAAAACTTTAATTTTTATCGAAATTGTTTACTTTATCAAGTTGTTTCATTTCCTACATGAATACAATGTTAAAATTAACTTTTTTAGATCAATTTTATATTATTTATATCAGAAAATCATTATTTATATATATATATATACCTTTAATAATAATTTTTTTTAGGTTAACTAGTTAGAAAAATGGAACATTTAGCCATATACGTAATTCGATGTTATCCATGCACATAATCTTATTTTGTTGTTGAAAAATTCCATATTTTAGGTAACTTAGGATCACTTTAGCATTTTTCCCCAAAAAAAACATTCTCTAAAGTCTAAATATGTGGGTTAGGGTGAATGAAAAAATATAATAGATATTTAATTAAAAGGGGTGTAAACTAAACTCCAAAGAGAGGGAAGTCTAAAATAAATTTGCCTTTACTTTAATCTTCTTGATTTCCTACTAGGGAAAAAGAATTGAAAAGTTGTATAAGCCATGATGTCAATGACTTTACATTAGGGGCTAAGCCAGGATTTGATTTTGAGGGGAACAAAATTTATAACAAACATACATATGTCTCTATATAACTTCAAATAAACATAAATACACACCCATTATGCACGAGTATACAACACACACATTGTAAATATACTACTTATTTAAGACCTATATGGACAATAAAATGGCACTCATATGGATACTAAGCGGTATTTTAATGTTGGAAGATTTATAAAAAGGATAACATATCAACAAAATGTCACTCATGAATACGTCATGCTGCGAATTTTTCATAATTAAAATTGCACTTATAATTTTCATATAATGATTTCTAGTAATTAAATGAGCCTCAATTACAACTTTCGTCAATTTTTGTTAATTAACCTCATAAAATGGTAGTTGGTAGCAACATGAGGAAAAGGTTCCGAATGGTCTATTTTATTTGCTAAATCGTGAGTTTAAGGGGTTGGATTATTTCCAAATTTGATTACTTACTCATTTTTATGAAAAGAATAATACATTATTACACTTTTGAAAAGGTAATTAACAACATTTTTTTTCTCTCTTCAATTAAAGCTTTTACTTCTTTATCATGTTCTTCTTCTTTCTTTCTTTTTTTTTTTTTTTTTTTTTTTGGGGGGGGGGGGGGAACTTTTGACCTTAAAAAACATTGATAAAATAGGAAATCTTTTCATTTTATTTTTTTTTTCAACGAAGTTTGACACATAAAAGAGATCTATCAACAATAAATAAATAAGAAAATATAAAAAAATAAAAACAAAAACAAAATAAGATAGGGGGGAGGGGGATTTTTGGTGGGGGCAATTACCCCCCTCGACCCCTACCTCCGCCCTTGCTTTACATGTTAGTGAATGTTTGTTCCTCTCGGATGATCCAATGTTCACAAAAGTGATATAAATTACATAACTTTAGGATGAGTTTAAGGTCATGAAATAATTTTTTAAAAAATTATTAAAATTAAGCAACATTTTTTTGGTATAAATATGCCCAAATGTGAATAATCGTTGTATTTAGAAGCAATGAAAATATGACTAAAACTCTTAAAAATGCTTCTTTGTTCGTTGTCTGTGTGATGCTCACCTTCATTGCAGACGCTGGAAATGGTGTGCACTTACAATTTGAGTACTATTCCGTCATGCATCCCACAAAATCAAGTTACATTGGTTCTTAGTTTCCTATTATGAGGCCACCTTTTCCAAACCATAGTCGTCATTGTTACTTGTCGAATTAAGGTAAATCTTTCTATAAAAAAATAAAGAAAGGAAAAAAAAAAAAATTAATTAAGGTGAACCATGAGCAAAGCTCAATCCGGGGAGGAGTTAATCTTTGCAACATGTGTAAATATGTGGGAGAAGTTCGAGAAATCATTTTGTTACTGCTTTACACTGCAAAAAAAGTAAAATTTCTAAATCAAGCTTTGAGTAGGCCATGCAACAATCACCATGTCTGTGATAAGAGATGCGAGAGATTATATTTCGCGTTGAAGTTCATTGCAACATGTGTAAAACATGAGTTTGGTTCCTACTGTGTCTGCGAAACTTTTCCTTAGATATACATGTAATATGTATTGTAATACAGAACTTTTCCTTTTATTCCCGAATAAAAAAGAAATAAAAAAGCCATCTTTCTAAATATTCATAATATACACGACATATTATTCGAATAGGTTTTACCTTTGATGTAATAATGTCAGCATAGACAATAAAATTTCAAGTATTGATTATTGAATGGACTGTTTTCGCTTCCTGTAGTCAATATGAAATAAGTCATTTGTACTTGTCACTTGTTTCCACATAATACTAGTTGCAGGTATGACGGTACAAATATACAATTACATTTAATAAGTCTTGTAATGTAATAATTATTTTTAAAGAATAATTATTTAGTAGTTTGGTTACGCTTTCGTTACAGGAAATAACTACTCCTTAGGAATGACTATTCTTTAAAAGGAGGAATACCTATTCCTTATAAGAATATAAAAGATATTTAATTAAAAGGGGTGTAAAATGTGATAAGTATAAAATACATTTCTCTTTTGTCTCCACTTATCTACTTGATTCCATAAGACTTTATATCCAATTTGGTTGGATGTAACTATTTACACATAAAAATAATTTTATTATATAGTGTTATATATATAATATTGATCACCATAATATATTAAATTGGTAACCATATTATATGTGTAATTTATATAGAAATAAAATTATTTGTAACTTCCATTTACATGTGTCATTATTTACAACTTTTATGGAGGAAGTTAATGGTAGGATATAACTACCAATAACTTCCATGATGTGGATGAGATGTGTTATTATCTCCAAACTATTGGGAGTAGTTATTTTCCTGAAAATAAATTACCCAAAGTAGTTATTGATGGATAGTTATTTAATGGAAATAACCACCCTTTTGACTATTAATAAGAAAATTTATTCTTCAAAGATCTCTCTACAACTCAACTTCCAGAACCCATGTGCAAAAGATCCATTGTAATCTAAAGTGTGTTCAAATGTGTTCTTCAAGTGTTCTTCAAGCGTGTTCAAAGTGTGTTCTTCAAGTGTATTCAAGTGTGTTCATTAGTTTTTCTTATTGTACTTGTACTTTGCAACGTTTAATGCAAAATATCTATGTATTTATCTTGTTGAATCTAAAATTTTACTTCATCCTTCATATTTTGTTTGGTACTATACAAAAAAAATAGTCCTCTTAATTAAAGCATAATTCGGACCAAGTACACCATTTTGAAGTTCGAAGTTAGATTAGCAATTCTAATTCAAAGTTTGTAACAAACTTTGAATAAGTTTGATTTTATATCAAATAAATTGGCGACCACAGTGGGAGATATTAATCATCACAGTCCAACAAAGAATTATAAGGGTGAAAGATTTTTATTTGATGAAATTTATGGCCAAATTGAAGCAAATGAGGCCAAATTGGATCAACTTGAAGATCAAATTCGATGGGATTATTACTATGCATCGGATGAAGTTTATGAAGAAAGAAACTTTATCATTCAAAAGTTGTATAAACAAAATGATGAATTATAGAGTGATTACCATGAGATATATTATCGTC
>BKZX01029377.1:0-15241 GCA_014362285.1 Fagus crenata
AGTGAGGCTCTGATACCATGTGAGAGTTTACTCTTTGTATTTTCACTGAATGTTTCTGCCTTGCCTAAATCAGGTCAAGGGATGTAGTATATTTATATTGACAAAACAATGATAAGTACAATAGATGTTGAGATAAAAACAAAGTGAAAACTGAGCTCCTATTAATCCGGTTGTTATCTGTTTGTTGCTACTTGAGGAATATCTTCTGTTGAGGATTGCTTTTGAGCTTTATCTTTAACAAATTCAAACAAAGAGTTAGAAAAAAAAAAAAAAAACCCTATAATCTTTTTTATTAGGGAAGATTTTTAATTTGATTCTTGGGAGTTAGGATACTGCTATATGTACTATCCTTGGCCACTTAGATATTCGGCCCAGTGGTAATCCCCTTCCCGAAAAACCCCCCTCTATGAGGGTGTGGGTTCGATCCCCGGGATCTTCAAAATATACGTGTGTGTGAGTTTATATTAGAATTTCTACCATATCTCCAAAAAAAAAAGTACTATCCTTTACAATAATTTCATTATTTACTCATATTGATATGACTATTTGTGGTAGCATGACAGTTTCAGTTTCACAATATTAATAATTTTAAGGATGTGTTTGTTTCACCTTAAAATAATTTTTGAAAAGTAATTTTTGGAAAAAAATTCATTTTTCTCCTTTCACCTATAAAATGTTTTGTCTGTAAAACAATTTCCAGAAAATACTAAACATTTTAGTGTATCACACCCAAAATTACCAAAATACCCATAAAACCACCAAAATAATCTCGAAACCTCCAAAATACTTTAGAAACACCAAAATAACCTCGAAACCTCTAAAATGACCAAAATATCCCCGAAAACACAAAAATGACCAAAATACTCTTGAAACCACCAAAATATCCTCTGAAGCTTTAAAATGACCCAAAATACCAAAATGAAAAAATACCCTCGAAAACACCAAAATAATCCGAAAACTTTTAAATGATCAAAATAACACATGAACCTCTAAAATGCCCAAAATGCCCTCGAAAATATCCAAATAACCAAAATACACCGAAAACACCAAAATGATCAAAATAACTCCAAAAAATCCAAAATTATCAAAATAACCTTGAAAACTCCAAAATAACTAAAATAACCCGAGAACCTCTAAAATGATCAAAATAATTTCGGAACCTAAAAACATAAAAAAAAATACATCGAAAATATCAAAATGACCAAAATACACTAGAAACACCAAAATGACCAAAATAACCCCAAAACCTAAAAAATTATCCAAAGCCCCCCAAAACCTCTACAATGATCAAAATAACCCCGTAATATATTAGATATTTCTATTTGTGGTATGTACTCGTTATGCACTCTATATTAATAGATGTAATATATTACGAATTGGAACAAAGAATTCCGAATTAAAACTATAGCTATATTTTAAGTTATTTCTTTTATATTAGTCTAATTTAGTAGCATACTTACTATATCTTAACATAATTTTATAAGATGAAAAAAAAATATAAAAAAAATCAACTAATTAAGCCTTTGGTGTGTGTGTGTATATATATATATATCAATTTGTAGTTGTATTTCTAGCAAAACACATAACAATTTAATCAAGGAGATATTTCATATATTCCTTCATTTACTTAGCAAAAAAAAAAAAATTTAATATAACAAAAGTATCTATTGTGTCATATTATTATAATTTGGAAAATTATTATTATTAGTATTATATATATATATATACACATTTAAATCTTAATCGATCTAAAAAATTTCAAAATTATAATAAAAATATTAAAAATGTTGAAGTTTTAATATAAATAGTAAAGGATGCATCTAAAAATAGTATTTTTGATAATTTAATTGTTGTATTAATGATACACCTTTACAAATAAACAATTATTCTACCAATAAAAGTATTGAAGTTAAGTCATGTTGAAGTATTTCTATATTAGTGTAATATGGGAAACGTTTAAAACGTGTTTCTTATTTTTAATTAAAAAAAAATTGTATATTTCAGAGTATTTTGTTTTGTACGGTAAACATGAGTTTTAAGGGAAAAAAAAAAAAAAAAAAGCATATAAAATATAATATACATATTTTACTATCTATACATGAAAGGTACGATTGTGCAGAGTTAGTCAAATTTATAATATGACATACTAAATCTCTAGTATTTTGTTTTATTTAGTAATGGGTGTAGTTTCTTTTCATGGCACATCATGTAACTCTATCTTGGAGAGTTTACAATTGATATATATCACATATTATATGAATATGTATCTAGGTTTCTTTTTTGTGTAGACCAAATTTGAATTTGGATCTTTAATCAACAATAAGAGATTATAGTAATTGAGCTAATTGGAAACAGTTATCATCCTGCTAAATTATTCTTTCTGGGTTGTCCCATTTTCTTCGTATTGTCACTATTGTTTTGTGTTTTGTAATTATCAATTAATGATCTTTTCGTCAAGAGTTTTGTAACTCAATTAGCATTTCCAAGTGTTTTCAACAGAGGCATTTAGGGTTAGAGCCCCCATTATCGAATTATAAAAAATTAATTATTATTATTATTGCTTTTTCCAAGGATAAGATCACAAGAAGAAATCTATCTAAGAATTTTAGTTCAAAGAATGCTATATAGTGACCAAAAAAAAAAAAATACAACTTATTGAGGATGAGATAGCACCTCCTCAAGTAAGGTCCAACCAACACCATTCAAATCTCTCTCTCTCTCTCTCTCTCTCCCTCTCTCTTCGGATGGTTATAAAAACAAGGATAGTTTCTTGAAATCTCACACACTCACTAAATAGGAGTGTGTTAATCATAATTTCATATGACCGGGTTTGAGACACTTACTCGTTGCGGAAGACCCGGATCGTTTTGGTTGGCCTGTTACACTGCTTTTCCTTTTTGCTCTTCTGAACCCCTCTATGCTCTCGTGTTCGTCCTTGTTCTCGTGGGTTGAGGTTGGCTACTAGAGTTGCCCTTTTCTTCCACGAACTAAATCCTAAGGGATTATTTGAGAGTTTCACACACTTGTGAATTTGAGAGCTTTTCTCTCTGTATATTATTAACTGTTTTCTCTCTGTATTTGGTTTTTTCTACGTATCATCAATTATATTCACAGAGAATATAATCTATTAGATAAGAGCACATCCCTTCTTTTAAGGGATTTGATAACTACTATCCCATGATTTGAATTGGATCAAATCATGGATAGTTATTCTTATCACATAACCAAATGGGACCCGCAACCCATAGTGGGCGGATCATGGGCTCGGGTCCATCCCGACCCATTAAATTATAACAGAGTGCAAGCATGGCTCTTCGATTATCATATTGGATCCTCTTCTTTCATCTCTTGTTCTTAATGGTAATTCCGCTTTATCATGAAAGCATTTAATCTCCAACTACATTTTACATGAAAGTCCAACATTTATTAAGTTTGATCTTTTCTTTTATTTGTTTACAATGTGGCCATGGCAATGGAGCAAGGGATGTAGCTAAACAAGACTCGAAACAAGTGGAACTACCTGACGCAACTAGCCATGAAACTACACCAGGCACTAAAGAGTCAGATTACATAACTGCGTACAAAACTACAGAAGATGCTAAAAAGTCAAGTTATGTAGCACAAGGTGAAGGTGGTTACGCAGCTTCTTACAGCACTAAACAAGATGCAAAAGACAGTTACATAACAAGCTATGGTACCAAAGAAGCCTCGAAAAACCCTGAGATGGAGCACAAAAAGCATGTTAGTGTTTGTTAATATCTTAAAGTTGAAAGTGTATGGTTTCTAAAGTTGATCTCAATTTGGAATCTTGTTTGCAGTGGAAACGTTAAACATTGATATATATATATATATTTTTTTTTGATGCAGTGGAACCTTGCTAATGAAGTGGAGGAGGCCAACCAGAAACAGACAAACAAGATGGAGCAACCTTACATAGCTGGGTATAACAGAGACAGACAAGCAAATTACAAAGATGCAGAAGACAATTACATAATTGCATACAATAGGCGAGATGCAAAAGATAGTTACATAACTAAGTATGGTACTAAAGAAGCCTCGAAAAACTCTGGGATGGAGCACAAAAAGCACGTTAGTCTTTGTTTCTTAAAGTTAAAAGTCCATGTTTTCTCAAGAGTGATGTTAGGGATACAATAATGTTTACTACATAAACCTTACAAATTGATATGTAATTAATTACAAAAATAAAAAATAAAAAAATTCAAACAATCATTTATTTAGTACACATCAGTTTGTAAGCCTTTTGTAGCAAAACTGATAGTAGCTTTAGTAATTTCCTTTGATAAAGTTAATCTCAATTGAAATCTTGTTACCAGTGTGGACATATTAATCTTTGAGTTTTTTGCTTGCAGGATGGAGTGGAGGATGTAGCTTATGACTTGAAACAAGAGGAGGTGGCAAACCAGAAAGAGATGGACCAACCTTACATAGCTGGGTATAACAAAAACAAACAAGAACAAAAGAAAGAGCCAAACTACATAGCAGCTTATGGAGATGGAGAAGACTCTAAGGAAACAGTGATGATCCATGAAGATCATATGGAAACAAAGCCATTATCTCACATGGATCACTTGGCAGCATTAAAGACAGGCTATTTCACCATGGATGATTTGTTTGAGGGGAATATAATGCCAATTCACTTTCCCATACAAAAAATTTCTCAATTCTTGCCCAGAGAAGAAGCTGATTCCATTCCTTTCTCCATACCCCAGCTCCCAAACCTCCTTCAACTCTTCTCAATCCCTATAGATTCTCCCAATGCCAGAGCCATGGAAGATACACTCCTAAACTGTGAAGCTGCACCCATGAAAGGCGAGACTAAGCTTTGTGCTACCTCATTAGAGTCCATGCTTGATTTTGTACACAGCATCATGGACTCATGGGCTGACCTGAATGTTCTAACTACACACCGCACAATGTCAAAAGCCTTGACACAGAATTATGCTATTTTGAGAATCTCAAAGGAAATTTATTCTCCTAAATGGGTAGCTTGCCATCCTTTGCCTTATCCTTACAAGATTTTCTTTTGCCATTTCGTAGAGAAGAGCAAGATTTTCAAGGTTTCACTTGGTGGTGAGGATGGACATAAAGTGGAAGCTGTTGCTGTTTGCCACTTCGACACTTCTGATTGGAACCCTGACCACATTATATTTCGCCAACTTGGGGTCAAGCCTGGCTTGTCTCCAATATGCCACTTCCTCCCAAAATATAACCTTGTTTGGGTTCCATCACCAACAACAGCCTCTATCTAAGAGGTAGCTCTGTTGCCTTTCTACTGTGTAGATGTTGAATAAAGGTCAATCAGTGAGCTCTTGTAATACAATGGACCTTGTGTTTCTGCTTGTATTGGTGCTTAATTTCTAGTTTGTTGTATGTAAGTGTCATGTAGGGAAGATCACATGTACCTAGAGGTGGTGGCCTTTACGTACAGAAGGGTTGGACTTTGGTCACATTTATGTTTCTAGTTATCTAGTGTATGAAAAATAGCGCTTGTTTTATGAGTTACCAAATGTTTTTCTTTCCGTTAGTTGGTGAGAACTGAATCTTGAACCCCTTCCCTCCATATATCCATGTCATTCCTTAATATGCTACAATTTTTGTAAGGGAAAAAAAAAAAAAAAAAATCACCTAGAGATAGCATGGAACATGAGCTACAAGCCTACAATAATTTCTTACATCCACCATAAGCACTAATCGCTTTTGTTTAAGGTCATATCCAATGCTTAAGGTTCTCAGTTTTGCAAGATATAAGAGAGGTGGTTGATAAGGAGCCTTATCCTTAACTTCTGAAAAGGATAATATTCGAACTCGAACCTACGACACATAGCTTGGACAAAGGGTACCAAAATCCAGCGTTTTACTAATTTCTTTTGTATACTTTAAAAATCAAAACCCAACACTTTGAACACCCATTTCATAAAAGAATAAAAATCACATCTGATGATTGGGAAATTCTTATCTTTTTCTTATTTATAATGAGCAAGAATTTCGTTTTGAAACAAAGAAGAACAAGCCTCACAGCAAAATAAGGGAGCAAAAGGTATATCATTATGTAGCATATTTAATATACACAGAATGGATTTAGTAGGGGGCCAAGGGTGCCCTGACACCAAGACAGGAAAATGGAGCAAACATATTCAAAGAATTCTGGTTTCTGTGCTGCAGTCGTCTCACCAAACAAGAAAATCTGTTCTACAAGTTGTTTTACTAATTAAAATTTTGCTAGGTTGAGAATGGCATCAGTATTGCAATTTGTATTTTATTTTTTCAGTAAGTTACAGACACTTGTTAGGTCATATGGATCTACCCTTCACCTTAGGAGGAAATAATGTGACATTTGATCTAGAGCTCATTGGCTCAATAGTGATGAAAGTTCAGTCAAATTGAACGGAGGACAAGGTCACATATAAATTAGAAGAAGAAAAATGACAACAAAATCCTCATAAATTAGGCCCAAATATAAAACTCTGGCCTAAAAAATGTTGAGCATTTGCAATACGTCATGCTTTTGTCATATAAATCAGATGTGGAAAATTCTGCTTGAAAGCAATAAATCATTTCCTTGTCCACTCTTGACTTAACAACAGTTAGATGCAGTCGTACATATATACGAGTTGCAAACTTATGCAATGCACAGGAAAATTATTGAAAATAAAATCTAAATTAATTTTTTTTTCTTTTACTTTTTTTTTTTTTTTTTTTTTTTTTTTTTTTTTTTGTAGTTCAAAATGTTATAGGCAAGATTAATAAAGAGATTTTACGAATCAGATTTAGGATAGATCTTACATTTTGGTTTAAAAAAATAACTAAGAAAGTATTTATCATAGGATAATTAAAATTTAATATAATGTAATTTTTCTTTTGGCATAAGTTGAATATAGTCCAATTTTTATAAAACATGATTCATATTTATATTTACCATATGGATTATGTTTCCATCCAAAAATAAAACAAAAAATACTTAAAATAAGAAGAATGACAAATAAATACATGGGTACATGATTATATGATCAAACCTATATAATTTTCATAACTCATTTCAAGCTCACATGGTTTCATTATAATAAATCCATCAATCTTTCTCCATTGTCAGCAACAAAATTAAATGAAATACATAAAGGCAAAAAATAAAAAAAATAAAAAGGAACTCTAAAAATCTTGATGAAAATTGATAATTATGAATATTATTAAAAGATATTTATATTGTGTTTATATATGAAATATATTTTAGTATTAGACATTAATTGTAATTGTGTTTTATATATAAAATAATTTATTCTTATATTAAAGAAAATATGATGTGTCAAAATTCTAATGGAATGTTTAATAATAGAATAAAATTGAAATTCAATTAGAAAATATATATTAAAATAATGAGGTATAAAATTGTGAGATTTCAAAAGTTTATGTGGCGCAACATAATGAAGTCAACTAAAAGTCAAAAAGTTTCGGTTTTATATTATATTATATATATATATATATAAAGAGAGAGAGAGAGAGAGAGAGAGGCTTTCATATTTCATATTTCTATTATCGTGACACGTGTCCGCATCGCAGCGGCTCCAATGCATTGGAGCCAAACCATTCCCAAAGATTATAAACCAATGCAATCAGTGGCTAGGTGGGTTGAATGGGTTTTATTTATTTTTAATCGGGTATATCATGTCAAAGCCTACTTGTAAATGAAATTAAATGCTACCTCAATTAAAAATTGGTCCCGTCATCATTATGTTAACCACGTATACATAAAATTAACAGAGACTAATAAAAAGACCAATGGTGCATGAATTTTAAACGTTAGAAAACATTTATGCTCGTTTTAAACATTAGGGGACCAAATATGCAACTTGGGTAAACGTTAAGGACCAACAGTATATTTAACCCTCTAATGTATGTCAATAAAGGTCTTGAATATTTAACCCTATATTAAAATGTAATGTACATGGAAAATATTTATAATAAGCTGCATAGCCTTTACAAGGAAAATGCTAATAGTACAAAATTACATTGAATTACAATGTCAATGAGCTATGTATAGTATATAGTGAGCAAATCAATATCAAGTTTGATATGCTGTGAGGTGGATTTCCTTAACAGGTGTGATGTTTGACTTGAGTTGATGATGATCAACTGTGTGATCTATAGATGGAAGAGAATTGACTTGATTATGCATGAGAGATATTTCCTTAACAACCACTCGAAAGCTGACGCGGCAGGAACTAATCAGAAGCTTGTCACATAGCAGTTGGAACCAAGGTGTGGGGGGACCTTTGGTAAAAATATCAGTACGTTGATCACCAGTGGAGATGAAGCAAAGGGACATGTCACGGTTAACCACCTTCTCTTGAATAAAATGATAGTCGATTTCAATATGTTTCGCGCATACCTGCAAGACCGGATTTGATGCGAGAGCAAGAGCACCAACATTGTCGCACCATAGGACAGGAGGAGAGGCAAGAGGAACGTGAATATCTTTAAGGAGCATACGGATCCAATATAAATCAGCAATGGTATTGGCCATGGCGCAATACTTGGCCTCAATACTGGACCGAGCCACCACAGATTATTTCTTTGCACTCCAAGAGACAAGGCAAGAACCAAGCAAGATGCCAAACCCAATGGTAGACCAACGATCATCACACCGGCCCAGTCCAAGTCACAAAAGGCATGAAGGTTGAGGGAGCTTTTGGAGAAAAATAAATTGTGATCAGTGGTGCCTTTAAGGTACCTTAGAACTTTCTTTGCAGCAGTCCAGTGAGTGGTGGTTGGAAATTGCATGAATTGGGATAATTGATTGAGAGAAAAGGCAATATCAAGCCTGGTGAGGATGCAATATTAAAGAGAACCTACAATTTGGCAATATTCAGTGCCCTCAAAGAGAGAGAGGCGCCATCATGGAGAGAGAGTTTGGAACTAAAGGTTGTGGGAGTGGAACACGGCTTTGCACCAACCATGAGAGCACGATGCAGCAACTCAATGAAGTAATTGGATTGGGAGAGATGTAGTCCCTAAGAGGTATGCACGACATGAATTCCTAAAAAATAGGAGAGTGCACCCAAGTCTTTTAACGAAAATGCTTGTTGGTGAGTCCGAATTAAGATGGACACATGAGAGGAGTGAGTGTCTGTGACCAATATGTCAGCAACATAAAGTGCATAGAGGTGAATATCGGAGTGATGGAATGTGAAGAGAGAAGCATCAATTAAGGATTCAATGAAGCCGAGATGGACAAGTGAGTGACGGAGGCGAGTGTACCAAGCACTAGGAGCTTGTTTTAGGCCATATATAGATAGCATTGTGGAGACGGAACACATGGTTTAGATAGAGGGCATCAACAAAACCACGAGGTTGTTCCATAAAAACCTCTTCAAGGAGAGAACCATGGAGGAAGGTATTGGAGACATCCAATTGGCAAATGAACTACTTAAAATGCACTGCAAGAGCCAAGAGAACCCAAATTGTTGTTGGCTTGATGACAGGACAAAAAGTTTCATTGTAGTCAAAGCCAATTGGGCCTATACAATATATTAACACAAACAAATATAATTGCTTGATTTTATATTAAGCAGCAATTTACACTTTATAGTTCACGCTTTTTTTTTTCTTTTTTTTTTTTTATTGGCTATATAACTAGTTTATAAAATTTAATATCTAAATTTCAAAGCACAAGTAATTTATTGGAAAATCATCCGTTGATGCATATTTTTTATTAAAAAAAATCTGTTTAAGATTAAAAAATTGTTACTCAATTCTTTGTGCCCAGTGCTCTATCTCAAATTCTGAAAAGAATTTTTTTCTGCTATTTTATTATATTTAACTGGGACCCGGAATTATGGCTCCACCATTGCTCGAAGTTACAAGCTAGTTTTGTTTAAAATTAATTATAAGTTTATAATTATATCCATTCACTTAATTTAAGAAAACTGAATATGATTTTTTACATTAGTTTTCTCACTACAAAAAAAACGACTTTTTACGAGGGTCAAAACCCTCGAAATAAGTATTAAAAACCTTCGAAAAAGATTATTTTGACTGTCAAGATGACTGTCGAAAGGCGTCGATAGAAACACCGTCGAAAAAGATGTTTCGACGGCCTACTCAAAGGTCGAAGAAAGTATTTTATCTTTATCGACGGTCATAACCCTCGATAAAAAGGGTTATAACCCTCGATAAAAAGTGTTGGATACTTCACAAATATTATTTGTATCGAGGGTCACAACCCTCGAAATAAACCATAATAACTGAACCAGAATTTTGCGGGTTGAAGACTCCTCCCCCTCCTTCAAACTCCAATGTATATTAACTAATAGAGATTTATATATATATATATATAGAATTCTATTATCCATGATACAATAGCATGTAGAATAAAGCAAAGGCATCTTAGCACAAAATAAATAAATAAAAGAGCCAAACTTTGCATTGAATGTTCACATGTGATATATATATATATATAGCCAGCAGCCAATGCTTGTGCTTGCATAGCATCATATCCATTCTGAAACCAAAAGGTGGATACATAGACAATTAACTTAGACAAGAGACATACATAGTCTATTTCAACAAGAAAAATACAGAAACTCAAGGGAAGCTCAGTTTACTAAATCTTCCTCAAGTTATTACTTGAATCTCAAGATGAATGATTACTAGGATCAACTTACCGTTCCTTGCCATTCTTGAGGCAGCCCAGAGGGTTGGACCAGACCATAAGCAGGTTCAGCAAAATAGGAAGTCTTTGACTTGTTTCGAGGAGACTCTTCCATGTCCTCTGAGAGGGGGCTCTGGCTCAAATCTTTACCAGGAATAGCATAGTCAACGCCTTCGCCAACAAATATGTCCTCCTCTGCTCTAGCAACTGTTGGGCCTTGTTTCTCTCTTGAATCAAGATGATTTTTCCTTAGAGGAGGTGGAGGTGGTGGAACAAACTCAGTTTCAGTTTGATTCTTTGACATCCCACCATTAGGCTTCGACGGCTTATCCTCTTCATCATACTCAATACCAGCAGCTGCAAATTTTACTGTAATAGAAAATGGAGGGAGAAAACAACATCGATTACATAGATAAATAAGAAAAATGACCTACCAAAAACTATGTTTATGAAAGAAGGATGAAAATGCACATGTGGAATACCAAAATTGATCTCTTTCCCATCACACAAAATCTTGGAATTTATCATCTCAAATCATACATACTCAACATGCAACTTGGTGATGCATATATCAAAACACTTCAATTTATCTCCAGAATAACTGTGCTAACTGGAAATGCCCATTTGAGTAGAGCAGGTGAATGACCACTAAGCACATACATGTCTATGCAGCTTAGAAGGCCACTTTCTCAGGTGTTTTGGCACAATAGCAAAGCCATGTTTATTCTATTACAATGATTTCAATGAACTGTAATGCTTATCTCTTAGTTGTATGTAGCAATCACCTTTTGCATCTCTCTCCTTTTTCTTCTTCTTAAGAACTTTCCCAGATGAGCCAAGTCGAAGATATGACATGATTTTAGCTATTCGATCCAGCACAGAACCATCAACACTGACACTCACCATTTCATGCAAAGTAAGTACAAGCCTAAATCAGATGAGCTGCCCATCATTAAAGGACAAATTCCAGCAAGGGATCAAGAAAATATAAACCTCAGGCACTGGACAATCAGCTTTACTCCTATGCAAGGTCGTTGGAATATCGTTAGAGTATCCACCCTCCTAGCATGCAGAAAAAGAGACATCTCTGTTAAGAGATTGTGTTTACAGATTAGTGACTAAAAACACAAAAGTAAAATGACAGCTAAATCTACCAGTCCTAACATATAAGTCCATATATATAACATTTTATATAAGCATTCTAAACATATTACCATGGAATTCTTCAGACATTTCATTTCATGGTTCACAATTCAACCACTTCTAGGTCCATCCCCCCGGTACATTCTAGTGCTTCACTGCTCATGCAGTCTCAAATTGAATAATGCACCATATGTAATAAGACAGTCCCATTATCCCATACCAATTGGGTGCAAGATCAACCATGTATGACATATTGCATAACCTACCCTAATGTCCAAGCATCTAGGTGAGCACAAAGGCCATATGGCATTATGGCCTCTTACACAAAGGCTAGGCGCAATTCAAAGAATAAAAATTTGTCCACAATCTACAAGTTCCACTCAGGCAATAAAGGTGCCAATGTGACATCACATTTCTTTGGCTTCTTATAAAGCAGGCCACTAAGATATGTTAAATTGGATGGAGGGCAGCAAACCAACCAATTGGGTGCAAGATCAATAAAAATGGCTAAAGCAAAAATCAGAAACAAATTACAACAATATTCCAGAGGCCGAAGTCGAAGCACCTTTGCAATCTGAGTGCGAAATGACATTTGCTGGTCTTCCATAGATGCTCTGTCAGTAAATAAGTAGTATGCGTTAATGCAATCAATTATGGAAGACCAAATTGCATTTACAATACAGACAATTGAAATTCAATTTACCTAGACTTTCCATCAGCATCATCTCCACCATCAGGCTTACATTCATAACAAATTTGACTACTAATTCAAAAGTTTTTGTTCCACCTAATAGATTGTCTACTTGGAAAATGATGCTAGTGTCTCTCTTGCCATTACTTCTTTGAATTATTATTCAGACTAGTTGAACAATTTTCATCTTGAGGAGTTTGGGATACATCAATATCGCAAGGTTTCAAATGCAACAGCAGAGGAGAATGAAACAATCCTCAAACATCGTAAGCATTCTAAAAGGACAGATCTGAAATCTAATGACAGAAAATGCAGTTAAACATCATATTAACAAAACCCTTTCTGATTACCAAACACAACATACTAGATGCCAGAAAACTCCCATATAACATGGAAACACATTACAATACATATATCTTGAGCAGAAATGCCAGTGCAACCAATTAATAGTTCTTGATTCTGATATGTTACCCATATAATGGAAGGGTTCAATTTACAAGTACATCTCCTCAAACCAACTAATCTCTTATATGCTACAACAACAGACTGCTCCAAATCAAACAATCACTTGGAACAATACTTAGTCAAACTATGAGCTCTATCAATAAAACATGAGAAAGATACATTATAGGAGAATCTTCAGGATATATATACTTTTAAAACTCATTGAATCAATAGTGCATATAAAATTGTAGGTCCTTTAAAATGAATTCCTAAAACTAAAGGTAACCTCATCTAGTTCTAACATGGATCAAACTTAACTGATACATCTTTCCAAACTCATAAAGAAACAATCCTCAAACATCACAAACATTCTGAGAGTACATATCTTAAATATAATGGCAGAAAATGCAGTTAAATAAGAGCATCAATGTAAAATAAAACATGAGAAAGATACATAATAGGAGAAAGTTTAAATTACGGAGGTGAATGTAAATGTAAAAAATATGAGCTGATAAGGAAATACCATTCAAAGAATCATGTGTAAAATAAAACATTAAATTACAAAGGATCAAATAAATGAATGACTGTTGGTTAAATGCAGCATTTTTACATTTACTCCTACTAGAGCTGCAGATTTTGACCACAGGATGACAGCTAATATAAAAAATAAAACGGAAAGATGACTTGTGCTTTTAATCCAATGACGCTACAAAACAATCATTTAAGAAAGCATAGATATTTCCGCATTAATTGGATCCTACAAAATGAACAAAACATGGTAGAAGACATCCTGTTGGTTAATCATTTAAGAAAACATGATTATTCAGAATTCATCATGTTTATCAGCCGAAGACAGCACTGATCAGCCGCGGTTCCTTTATTTTAGGGATAAGCAGGATATATTATTAAACCAAAGAAAGTTCAAACAACCAAGACACAGAAAATCATGCTACACACAACAGCAAACTAAAATCAACTCCTGGAAAACATTAAAATTAAAAACCAATTAATACAAACTGAAAATTCAAACTACAGAACCAGGTTTCCGTATGACAGAAAGGGAAATTCCCCATTATTAGGCACAAACATTCAATAAAAATTTGTACTCTTTAATCCAAAAAAAAAAAAAGGGCTTCTCATGCAATAACTAGGATTTATAACTAAATAATCAGGCAGCTAAAAACTTTCTTAGCAACCAAACAGACAGCTAAAGCATTAAAACATCCACACGCACACAAAAACAAAATTCACAGAAACTACAAAACGCCAATCCAAATTCCCAAAGACAAAAAACAGCGAAACAGACCAAACTCTCAAGCTCCAAAAAAGAATAAAATAGTAAGGTAAAATGAAGCTCGGTTATTGAGATTCTCGGAAACCAAACAGCAGAATAATTCATTTACAGAAAGGAAAATGTTGCTAGCTCATTTCTGATTTTTATGGAATCAAAACTTGTACGGAACTAGGGTTTCACAGAGAGAGTGAGTACCTGGTAGAGATTTGCGTGTAGCTAAACCCTAGAGAGTAGAGACTTTGTCTTTGCTAGCCGTCGATTCGGTCGATCTCACAGTTTTCCGGTAGCCTGAAAATGGGAGCGTCGAAGGCTTGAAGTTCCCAAAACAGTCAGAGATCTATTCATATCTCAAACCCTCTCTCTCTAAAAAATCTGAACGAAAATCAAAAGAGTTCGAAGTTGGAACTTACATTTTGTTGGAAATTGATTGGAGTGTGCGATGAGGGGTGGAGCCGTGGAGCGAGGACAAGGTCTGGTGCGAGAATTTGAGCTTGAAAAGGTATTTCAATTTTGGGGGTTTTGATGATTTGGGGGTTTTGAAGATTTGGGGATTTTGAAGTTTCTATTTGACGATTGAAACTTGAAGTTCTGCGAAAATTCAAATTTGCTGGGGTTTTCATTCAAGTAGCCTATTCGGGGATTTTCATTTTCAGAAATCAAGTTGCACCAAATGAGTAGGCGCGCGTATTTTTTTCGGGCTTATTTCGAAGGTTTTTATGGCCGTTGAAATAGCTCGGTTAAAAAAATGCTTATTCCGAAGGTCACTGTCAAAAGAGGTGAGTAATATAAGTTTATTTCAACGGTTCTATTAGTGACCGTCGAAATAGATTAATTGTATATTTCACTCCTCCAATTTATCGCACAAAATTATATGCTATTGCAACCATTTTTAATAAACCCTCGAAATAAATGCGTTGAAATAGACCAAGTTTTTTGTAGTGTGGCTGTTACGTTGTGAGCCAATGAAACCTTATTTTTTGCTTAACAAAGGTAACCTCTAATA
>BKZX01029379.1:0-18014 GCA_014362285.1 Fagus crenata
CTTAAAAGTATTGAGCACTTCAGACTTGGATTTTAAAAGGAATAACCAACTGAATCTAGAGAAGTCATCAACAAACAAAAGGTAATATCTATATCCATTACATGAATTGATAGGTGCAGGACCCCATACATCACTGTGTACCAACTCTAAAGGTTGAGTACTTTGAAATTGAGAATGAGAAAATGGTAACTTGTGCATTTTACCCATGAGACAGCGTTTATAGTGATGTTGAACATGTTTATTGCTAACAAAAATACAAGAGGACAATGAAGGCAAGGCTGAGACTAAGACTCTATCACTTAGATGTCCTAGCCTGTGATGCCATAGCTGCCACTTATTTTTGGAAGATAGAAAAGCTGTAACTGAAGGAGATGCATTGACAGATGGAGTGATAGATGGAGAAGAGGGAAGAGTATGAATGGGATAGAGCCAATTTTTACTCAAAACCTTGTAGAGAACCTTCCCTGAAGGTAAATCCTGAATAAAAAACTTGTTAGAGTCAAAGTAACATGAACAATTGTTATCTTTACAGAGTTTATGCACATAGAGTAGATTGGATGAAATTCTAGATGAATGCAATAGATTTTGGAGTCTAAAGTTGTAGAGTTTAATGCATAACTGACCATTTCCAATATTGTTGATGGGAATTGACTGACCATTGCCCACTGACACTTGTTCTGTGCCCATGTATGGTGCTTGAACTTACAAGTTGTTCAGATTGGCAGTAAGGTGATCTGTAGCCCCAGTATCAGTGAGCCAGGTATCTCCACCTTGAGAACCATTAGAGGTTAAAGCTATTGCTACTAACTTGGCAAGGGGATGTCTGCCTTGGTATGCAAAGTCCATTCGATGGTAACAGTCAAGAGCTTGATGACCAAGTTTACCACAAATCTGGCTCTGAGGCCTGGAACCTTCAGGTTTCTGTGGAAACTGAGAGTTTTCTTGATTTGACTGTGAGTACTGATTCTGAGAGTACTAGTTGGAGTTATTGAATCTACCTTCTCGACCTCTTTGAGAGTTATTTCTACCTCTTCCTCTAGACTGAGAACTGTTCACATAAAATGAGGATTGGGAGTTGAACTGTTCAGATTGGCAATAAGGTGATCTGTAGCCCCAGTATCAGTGAGTCAGGTATCTCCACCTTGAGAACCATTAGAGGTTAAAGCCATTGCTGCTAACTTGGTAGAAGGATGCCTGCCCTGGAATGCAAAGTCCATTCGATGGTAACAGTCAAGAGCTTGATGACCAAGTTTACCACAAATCTAGCACTGAGGCCTAGAACCTTCAGGTTTCTGTGGAAACTAAGAGTTTCCTTGATTTGACTGTGAGTACTAATTCTGAGAGTACTGGTTGGAGTTATTGAATCTACCTCTTCGACCTCTTTGAGAGTTATTTCGACCTCTTCCTCTAGATTGAGAACTGTTCACATAGAATGAGGATTGGGAGTTGGAGTTTCTGTTGTTTGGTGCAGAGGCAAACATTGCCATAGGATGCAAGTCAGAAATTTCTGAGATAGAATGTTCTTCTGTTTGAAGCAGCACCATGATCTCTTCAAAGGTCATTGGTTCATTTTTGGTTCTAATAGCAGAACAGAAAGGGCCATATTCTCTAGGAAGCCCTTTGAGAATAATATGAAGAAGCTCCTCATTTCTCAATTAGAGTACCAACTGCATTGAGTTTGTCTCTGGTGTTCTTGACTTTCTGCAAGTATGAGCTTATAGACTCACTGCTTTTCTTAAGATTATGTAGTTTAATCTTAAGATTCAGAACATTGGCTCTTGAGGTTGAAATGAACCTGTGTTCAAAAGTCTTCCACACTCCTTGAGCAGAGTTGTGACCAACCACCATTGAAAGAACTGAAGGAGACAGTGTCGAATTGATCAAGGTCAAGAGAGCTTGATCTCTGGTATTCCAGAGTTCAAATTCTGGATTCACAGCAGTTGTGAGAGCTCCTTCTGCATTGGTGAGAAATTGAGTTGGAGATGGCACAATACCATCAACAAAGTTGATCATGGAGTATGCCTTCAAGATTGAAGACAATTGATGCTTCCAAACTATGAAGTTTGTACTATCAAGCTTAACTGACATCAAATTTGACATATTTGATAGAAGAAGGAGTGGAGCTTGCATTGAAGCAGTCTGTGAAGAAAAACTGTGAGGTGTAGTGTGTGAGTTTGAGTTTGCATTAGAGGAAGCCATTAATGGCTTTGATACCATGAAAGATTCTAGGGAATATAGTAGAATGAAGGTGAAAACTATGTAAAAGCTTGAATATTTCTTACTTGAATAAATGATATGTATCACAGTGTTTATATAGATTACAGAGGGAAGGAGAGATAGGCTTAGATAGTTGTCTCTAACTAACTACAGCCCAAACTATAAGGAGCACGTGGGCTTCTTTGACTAAAACCCAAACTATAAGGAGAGCACGTGGGCTTCTTTAACTAAACCCACTTCATGCGTTGAGTCCATGAGTTCTGTATGACTTTGGCCTGATTCCACATCATGCAAAGTGGACATGGGTGTGTAAGTGAAGTTTCTAGAACACTCTGGAACTTGCACTTACAACCCACTCTAAGTTGCAATCGTTTGCTCCTTTGGTAGTTTGCATAAGCTACCAGTCGTTTACCTCATCAAAGAAAACAAAGGAAAAAGACCTTTAGGGCTTATGCAATCCCTAAATTATGGGTTAATTACACTTTACCACCCTGAACTATCACCCATTTTTCACTTCACCCCCTAAACTTTAAAAAGTAACAATTGACCCCCTAAACTATTAAAATTGCACAGCCGTTACCCCCCGATGCCAAAATCCAGTTAAAATGGACGGAATGGAGCCACACGTGACATGCACGTGCTCTCGGGCCTACCAGATTAACTTTACCAACTTATATTTTTTTCAAATCCCCGAATTACCCCTTACCCCCTTAACTAATCTGAGATAAAAAAACAAATGAACAGCCGTGTAACACGAAAACTAAAAAAAACCCACATACTTTCTCTTTTTAAGAACTCGAAAAATGGTTCCTTTCTGAATAAGCGTTGCCGTTTTGTTAATTCTTGTTTCGTTTCTGTTGCCGCCATTTTGTCTCTGTATACGGTCGTTTCCGACTACTATTAAAGTGAACGACGGTGTGGATGGGCTTGGGCTTGGGCTTGACGGGTTATCTCGGTTTACTGAAGCACCAGAATATCGTAACGGAGCGGAGTGTCCCTTGTCGAACAATACAAACTACGTGTCGTCGTGCGACCCGTCGTTGGTCCACATCGTGATGACTCTGGACTCGGAGTATCTATGTGGCTCCATGGCGGCTGTTCACTCCATTCTACGACATGCTTCTTGCCCTGAAAACGTCTTCTTCCATTTCATCTCGGTTGAGTTCGACCCGGCGAGTCCACGGGTCCTGACTCAACTCGTGCGGTCCACTTTTCCTTCTCTCAACTTCAAAGTCTATATCTTCCGGGAAGACACAGTCGTAAACCTAATCTCCTCGTCGATCCGGCTAGCCTTAGAGAACCCTTTGAACTACGCGAGAAACTACCTCGGAGACATTCTCGATCACTGCGTTGACTGAGTCATTTGTTTTTTATCTCAGATTAGTTAAGGGGGTAAGGGGTAATTCGGGGATTTGAAAAAAAATAAGTTGGTAAAGTTAATCTGGTGGGCCCGAGAGCACGTGTGTGTCACGTGTGGCTCTATTCCGTCTATTTTAACTGAATTTTGGCATCATGGGGTAACGGCTGTGCAATTTTAATAATTTAGGGGGTCAATTGTTACTTTTTAAAGTTTAGGGGGTGAAGTGAAAAATGAGTGATAGTTCAGGGTGGTAAAGTGTAATTAACCCCTAAATTATTGACTGTTGCCCCCAATTGGAATTTGGCATGTGCATCACAAATCACTTTCACAAATTGCTATATAAGTATTTCTGTCAACTACAAATGCCCCAATTCAAGGTTTTAGTAACTATTTGTGACACATATGATTTAGGCCTTTAAATTTGTCCCTATTATGTATAATAATTAATATGTTTAATGTTCAATGAGTTAAATGATTGACATTGTACCTGAAACCTGGATGTAAATGTTATTATAGGCTTCAAGCACCAATTTAGCTTGCTCTTTCTGAAGTTTAAATATTATTTTTCCCTCTTCATAGCTGCTCCCAAAGGCTGTTCGAGCAATAACATCGCCGGCAAGATTTTGGAATTCAGGTGCAACATCTAGTTCACATCCTTGAGGACCAATCAATTTCTTCCATCGGTCAATGAGGCCAAAACAGCTTGTTGAAAATGCTGGCACCATTTTCTGTTTGGCATAGCAATTGGTATGATGAGTGATTTATATTTCAAGCATTCTTAAAATAGCTACTATGATCATAGTTGCCCCCTTTTTTATTCAGCAAAAAGGTGCACTTAAACTTCAATGGTCCCGTTCGTATATTTTGTGGCATAATTATAAAAATATGGTCATGTATGTAGTCATTGCAAGAATATTCTAGCATCTCTGTTACTCTGGATTTATAAATTTGATTTGATGGGACACGCACTAGACTCTTAACATTATATAAACTAGCGTATAACCCGTGCAAAGCGCGGGATAATTTGTATGTGAAGTATTTAAAATTCAACATAAAATGGTACTGGATATCACTATTTTCACTGAGTGTTCAAATGTTCCTTTATAACTTTAATAAGATAAACATGATATGATAAAAATTCTAAGATAGCTTCAGAAGTAAAAGATGATTGTTGATATATATTCTATCAAGTATAATATCATTAATATATATTTTTGTAAAGTATATTGTTGTCTATAAGAAAACATACAAACATACAAAAGCAAGAAGGGAAAAATTATGATAGAAAAACAAAAAAATATCAGAACTTATATCACTATTCCTAGAAAATTACCCCTGCTTACAATGTTTTGTTAATATGACACTTGTGCTTGCACACTTTAATTGTTCTTGGAATTGCACCAAACTACAGAAAAATAAAAAGGAAATGGATATTATATAATAATTGAGAAAAAATGGTTCTCTTTAAATGATAAAACATGAAATAAGTTAGTCTCAAGCAAGAAATAAAAAAATTACCTTAGTTCAATTGCTTCTAAATCTTTGAAGAAATGCAACATGCTACAATCAAATAAAATTGTAAGAGCATCTGAATTAATTTATTAATATGACCAAGGAAAAAAAAAAAACTTTGAAAGTAAAATCAATTACTACCATATCATGTCAGATCTAATTTCAATTAGAAGGAAACCGAATCTATCATTCTTAGAATGAATCTCAAGAAAGATGTAGCAATTGCATAAGCAGATTATGCAAGGGGCTGTGGAAGTAGAAGCGAAAGTGTTTGTTACAAGAAAAAAAAATCCCCTCATAGCCTTTTATCTATACAAAAATTATATATGACAATACAAAAACACAACAAAAAAATAAGGATCATGATAGAAATAAAAGGAACAAAAGATGTACCAAATTGCCATTATTTAGATGTCGCTTAAGCAAATTATGTTGTAGAAGTAGAAGCAAATGTCCAATAGAAAAAAATTATAACAAACATACATCTATAATTATATAAGAAGCCAATAGAACTCTTCCAAAGAATTTCATTGAAGGGTGCATTTACCTTGAATAGGCACATCAATTGAGTTTCATACATACAACCACTGAATTCGGTTTTCTTTTTATTTATTTAGTTTTATCAAAAAACAATGTGAGACACTATAGGGTTTTAGTGCAAAATGATTCGAAAATGTTGTGCAACTAATTTATACCAAATTATCAATTTGATTTGATTTTTTTTTATATATATGGTTATACCAATTCTACAATGAAGGTAAATGCAAATAATATTTATAAAGTTAAAATATGATAAATTCAACAAACCATGGGTGAAGCCTAACAATCTGTTGAACAGAACTCGAATGAGTTTGGCTTGCTTACCCTTTCGTTTTTTTGGCAATGGATATAGGCCTTCTATTGAAAAAAAAAAAGAACCATAGAACAAAGAATTAATTGAGGTACTCACACCGAAATTATGGATCCTTTAATGTTGTTGAAGACCACAACAATAAGGGATGGAAATACAACAACAATTATAGTGAGAGAAGCAACAGAGTATTCTCGACACTCTTTGAAATTAATGATCATTGAGAGAGATTCTTTTGAGTGTGAATGAGGCCGAACTTTGAAGAAGAGAGAATGAAGAGACGTGTAATTTTTAGTAGTAGTAGAATGAAGAGATCGTTTAATTTTAACGCTATTAGTCATGCTGCTTGGGAGGTATATTTTAAATTAACTGTTTTTCATTTATCTTGAAGAAGTATATTTTGTTAAGATGTCTTTTAGTAGTAGGAGAAATATTTTGGATTTTTTTAATAAAATTTTGTTATTATCCGTTGTTATTGTTATTATTATAATTTGAACGTTATTAATTATACCACTTAGAAAATTTAAACAACGCATCACTCGAGAAATTTATGCGAAACGGTTAATTTTACTAAGAATATTTTTTTTTTTATCTAATTTAAGAAATTTTTTATTTTAGGAGATTCTCATAATTGTAAGTTTTTTATTATGATATTTTATTAAGTTGTCTTTTAATAGTAGGAGATTTCTTTTAAAGATATAGTTATTCTCTGTTTTTAATTTAAAAGCTTTTTATTATGATATTTTATTAATATGTCTTTTTAGTTGTAAATAATGTATCACTTGGGAAATATAAAGATAGATTAACATAAAAATAAAAAGTACACATTATTTTGAAAAAAAAAAAAAAAAAAACAAATCTTAAAAAAGCATATTTTATTAAGATGTTTGTTAGTAGTAGATGACTTATTTTAAATGTTTTTATTTAAAAGTGTTTGACTGGAATTGATTAATACTGTTTGATAAATAAAATGCATTAAGTCAATTTATTTAAACAACGTATCATTTTGGAAATTTAAATGATAGATATATATGACTTATTTAAACAACGTATCACTTGACAAATTTAAACAATAGATGGACATGCCACTTGTCATAAAATAAGACACTCTAGGTTTTAACGCTTATGTCTTCTACTTTTATATATTACTAGCGTATAACCCGCACAAAGCGCGGGATAATTTGTATGTGAAGTATTTAAAATTCAGCATAAAATGGTAGTGGATATCACTATTTTCACTGAATGTTCAAATGTTCCACTATAACTCTAATAAGATAAACATGATATGATAAAAATTCTAAGATAGCTTCAGAAGTAAAAGATGATTGTTGATATATATTCCATCAAGTATAATATCATTAATATATATTTTTGTAAAATATATTGTTGTCTATAAGAAAACAGACAAACATACAAAAGCAAGAAGGGAAAAATTATGATAGAAAAACAAAAAATATCAGAACTTGTATCATTATTCCTAGAAAATTACCCTTGCTTACAATGTTTTGTTAATATGACACTTGTGCTTGCACACTTTAGTTGTTCTTGAAACTGCACCAAACAACAGAAAAATAAAAGGAAATGGATATTATATAATAATTGAGAATAAATGGTTCTCTTTAAATAAGTTAGTCTCAAGCAAGAAATAAAAAAATTACCTTAGTTCAATTGTCTCTAAATCCTTGAAGAAATGCAACATGCTACAATCAAATAAAATAGTAAGAGCATCTGAATTAATTTAGTAATATGACCAGGGAAAAAAAAAAAAAAAAAAAAAAAAAAAAAAAAAAAAAAAAAAAAAAAACTTTGAAAGGAAAATCAATTACTACCATATCATGTCAGATCTAATTTCAATTAGAGGGAACCCGAATCTATCATTCTTGGAATGAATCTCAAGAAAGATGTAGCAATTGTATAAGCAGATTATGTACGGGATTGTGGAAGTAGAAGCGAAAGTGTTTGTTACAGGAAAAAAAAAAAACCCTCACAGCCTTTTATCTTTACAAAAATTATATATGTCGTACAAAAACACAACAAAAAAAATAAGGAAAAATAAGGATCCTGATAGAAAATAAAAGGAACAGAAGATGTACCAAATTACCATTATTTAGATGATATAAAGAGACAATAAGAAGTCAAATAGACCCTCAAAAGTTTGAAAATTCATATTTAACCAACGAATTAACTAATCAACAATGCTGCGAAAACCCCTAAAATGTGACAGTGAGAAGCCCCTAAAATGAAGTAATTCAAATTGAGAGAGAGACAGACCTTGTGGCGAGAAAGCAAATTATACTCAGGCTGCTCAACGATGGGGCCCATAAGGTCCAATCTCTGAGCCACACCCCAAGCCTCAGTGATCTGCTAGGCAGACCATTCGCTGGTGCCCCAATAGAAAGCCTAACCCTTGTCAATCACGTAATTCATGGCCCTCATGGTCTCTTCAATGGGCGTCTGAACATCTGGGCAGTGACAGTAGATGAGATCAATGTATTCCATATCGAGACGCTTGAGGTTCTTGATCACACTCTCGGACTTCCCGATTACTCAGCCGATATGCGACGCGTGGTAGAGCAAACAGTGGAGATGAGAGTAAAGGCCACCGTGAGGTAACGGCGGAGCCAACGATGCCACCCTAAGGCGACGGAGGAGCCTGGCGACCCTGATCTCTCTCTCATCGGAACCAGGTGAGCCTCTCCTCTCCGTCTCTCTCTCATCACTGTTTGCTTGGGTTGCAGTAGTGAACGGCGAGAGGGATTCGCGATTTGTAGGTTGTTGGGTATTGGGTAACGGTGGTGAACGTCGGTATGATGATGAGGATGATCATACGGCTCTCTTCTTTTCTGGGTCATCTTCATCTTCTTTGCTCATTCTATCAAACCCCTCGAACCCCAACTCTAAAAAGTCTCTGTCTTTGTCTCTAAAAGTGTCTCATGGTATTGTGTCTGAAACTATGTTAAATGGTGGGAAAAAAATTGTTTGTTCTGCTTGCTTTGTTGGTTGTTACTTGTTAGGAAATAAGAAAACCCATTTATAAGTATGCAGGGGAGCGGTTGGAATAGATGGACCTGAGATGGGAGATGAATAGTTGACTCGGTTGGCCCCCTCCATTCTTTTAGTCGACTTGGTTCACCAGATGCTTTTTCTTTTTATTTTATTCTATTTTAAAGATTTTGTTAAATTAATGCTGATATGTTTTAATTGCTGATGTGTTAGTATGCCACATCAATTAATAGACATGCCACTTGTCATTATGTGAGGCACTCTTGGTTTCAACGCTCATGTCTTCTGCTATTATATATTACTAGCGTATAACCCGCGCAATGCGCGGGATACACTTATTTAATATGAATAACAAAAACAGTAAAATATGTTAATCTGTAGGTATCGTAACTAAATTTATAATGAAATTTAATGTACTATATTGTGTATATAAATTACTATTATTTAAACCATTGACATATATCTGAAAAAAAATTACATCAAGTCAAATGTATAATAATTAACTACATTAAACACATAGAAAAAGTTATATGAAAATACAAATATAGGTTAGTAGGAAGAAGTTGAAGTATCAATATCTTTAGTTAGACATTAATTGTTTTCCAGCTGCATTTGCCATTAACCTGAATTCAAAATTTAAAATATATTAGTTTTGTGTTATTAATTAGAACTTCAAAAACATATATTTTTCCATTAGTAACATACACATGAAAAATATGATTGATGTAGAATTTATAAATACATACCTTGTGACGGTTTTGTATAACTCTTTGTACATTAAATGGTCTATGTCAGCTTGGGACTTTAAAAACTGCCATTTAGCATCCAAATTTTAAAATAATTGTCTCATGAAAGTACATGTAAAAATAGATTAGTAATAATTCTATACTTGTGTTATCACCATATCGTTTAATCTTTTTTTTTTCCTGTCTTTATTCTCATGGACGTTTGAACTGTCAATTGAAGAAGAACAAAATAGTTTGTAAATGTTTGGATAACGTATTAGCTAATACTCAATCCAAAATGATGAAGTGACACACCTTTCATATAATTGTGAGATCAAGACTCGCTTTACTAATCTCCATAGGTGTATCTTGTCAGTTTGAACAGTACATCCCCAACCGAGGGAATATATTCGTAATTTCACAACCTAATCCATATAGATGACAATTGTTATTCCAATTCGAATAATATTATAATCGAAAAATGATGATGATCGAACATAACATTAAGACATGTACCTTGTTATCAATCTAAGCCATGTTCAAATAAGTGTAACACCACAAACACATTCTACTAAGGTTTTTTTAATTAAATGAAAGTTTTAATGTCTTCTAGTTTCAAGGCATTCATTCAAAGAAGACATGTGGGTATTTTTAATACATACCTTGCTATTACTAATTGCACAATTTTTATGAATGGTCAATCCCCCGAATTCTTTTTTACAATCATCCAATATTGGTTTATGCATCATTGCATCCTTCCTGTTAACATTATAAAACAAAACCGCTATTAAAAGAGAGTTAGGAAAATAATTTTTTATTTTCTTCTTAAAAAAGCTTGTAAACAGAAGAGCCAAACAAAACCTGAAAATAGTGATTTAAGTTTAAAATATTTAAAAATATATATATAAAACACACATTTAAAAAAGAAAAAAGAAATTAATATTTAATACAACATAGATTATTTAATGAAACACATGAAAGTTAACAAACCAAAAAGAAAACATATAGAAGTTAACAAACCATAATATTAAAGTTGAATATTTAAGTACCTCTTTGAAATAGAAAGGAAAACAAATGTTACGTCAAGGTTTCAAGTTGTATTTATATGGAAAAAAAAAAAAAAAAAATTAAAGAACCTGTATTAGGTGTTATACTCAAATACTATGTCTTTTAAGTTAGGTGTTATACTCAAATACTATGTCTTTTAAGTTTTATCTTTGTCATCAACAAAATATATGGGAAAAGAATAAACAAAAAGTACAATGGAAAATATTGAAAAGAACAGGTAGTCAAAAGTTGTAGTAGGAAGTAGAGATATTATAAAGAAAAGATAATTAGTAGTTCTCTAGAAGTCCAATTCCATAAATCAGTCTTGGTCTATAATTATTTAAAATTCTAAGATTCAAAAGGATTATCCAAATAAACCTTTAAAAAAAAAAAAAAAAAGATGGAAAGAAAACTCCAAACTGTAATATTACATCAAAATCTACCCCCCAAAAAGAAAGTGCACATTCTTGTGCTACACAGTCCCACTCAGAAAACAATGTCTCATGTACTTCAAATCATCCATGGACCACAAACCAAAGCATCATTGTAGAAAATTCAAATCACAAATAATATGATGTAACTTAATTTAACATGGTCAAATAAACAGCCTCAATCCCAAGATTAGAGACGCTAATTCATGTAACTTAATTAACATGGCAGCTGCAAAACCAAATCTTTACAGCATTATAGCACAAATTGAACGCAACCCACAAATTCTTAAACCACACTAAACAGAAAAAGAAACTCCACTTGGGTCCACAATTCCCTGATCAGACGGTCATGATCATATATACCAAAAGGGCAAAGAAAGAAAACAAAAAGATCCAAAACCCATCTTTCCTATCAAACCATAGAATCTAAATACCAAAGTATTTTTATTTAATTAAAATATAGAAAGGCGTCCATCATCTACCAAATCCCATTTTAATATTCATTAATGCTACCGGTGATAGTGCTCAAGATTCTAATGACAGTCACAGTGAAGATCAATGGAACCCTATAGATAATCTCTTATCTAACAGCATGGGGTCTGGTCTTTCCTCAGAGATGAAACGCAAGAAATTACAGTACATTGAACACTTAGTTCAGAAGCTTAGGCAACTGAACTCCAATCATGATGAAGCCAGAACAGATTACATAGCATTGCTTTGCGAGAATACAAATCCAAACCATAGATACATATCTGAAATTTTGTTAGCTTCAGGCCTCCTACTCAAAGATTTTGTCTCTGTTTTGCAAATGAAAAACAGAGACAAAACAGATATACATATATATGTATATATATATATATATATATAAACTGATGCACCAAAGAATACGGAGTTGAAGAAATACCTTGGGGCAGCATTTAAATGTGTTACCATTGATGTTACGAACAATTTCGAGTGACCGACCGACACAATGAACTACTCTAATAAGACCATTCCACATGGTTCATGGAAAGCAAAGCAATAAAAACGATATTTAAATGTTCAAGAAAACTATTCTTTCTAAGCGGTATAGAACCCTCATATGCCACAAACTTCGTTAATCTTTTTCTCTATTTTTTTTTTTGTTTTTTTTTTCCTGATCAACATGACAACATATTAAATTTTAATATCTAACAAAACTACATATATCTTAAGTCTCACAAAACCGCGTCGCATCACATATAACTTGACAAAAATACTAAAGTTTAACAATTTAAATTATAAAAAAATAAATAAAAATATATTTTATGGAAGAAAATTAAAATTCACGGTGTAATATGGATTTTGGCGCAAAATAAAGAAAAGAAAAGAGAAACCTATGCCAACTAATATCGGTGTCGGCAAGGGCCATATTAGGAGCAGTTGTAGCCTCGACTTCCATGGCCATCTCAAGACTTGGTTCGGTACAGTATTGTATTGTATACAGTGTATCTGAATAATTTCTCCTGAAATGGGCTATACTGATTTTTTGGCGGCTAAGAACTTTCGTTGTTTCCTTTTATGGAAAATAGTGTTTGAGAAAGCCCCTGTCGGTTTGGAAATGCAGGGGACGAAAAGAGAGCGTTGAATTTAAAAAAATAAAAATAAAAAATGGAACAGAGGATGAACTTGACGTGGCCATGGTGGGAACTGCACCAATTGAATGAAAAGAGAGTCATGTGAAATGGAAATGGTGCAATTGTTGATCATTGATCATTATCCAATTGCTTTATTAAACATCAGATTACTTGACAAATTTAAACAATAAAGAAACACTTGTTTTAATTTGATGTTTTAGATAAGTCAAATTATTAAAACAATGTATCACTTGAGAAATAAAAACAATTAATAAACATGCCACTTGTCATTATGTGAGGCACTCTTTAATTGCTGATGTGTTAATATGCCACATCATTGCCACATCAATTAATAGACATGCCACTTGTCATTATGTGAGGCATTTTTGGTTTCAACGCCCATGTCTTCTGCTATTATATATTACTAGTTGGTAACCCGTGCGATGCACGGATAGTGTAATAAAAATGACATATATTCGGTTTGAAAGAATGTACAATCACTTGAAATGAATAAATTTTAGTAATTTTAGCTCAAAATAATATAATATGGTTGGTCAAATATACAATATTTATCTCAAAATGCAATTGAAAATAAACTCTGATTATCATACTGATGTAAAAATCATATACAATTAAAGAAAGATTGTTGCTCAGAAAATTAGTCTCACAGTAGCTTCAATGGGGTTGATATCATTCCACTGCACTAAAGATAACATACAACAATCTGAATTGCTCTGATCAATCTCACATAAAGGAATCTAAATGCTTGAAAGGCCTTCAGATCATAGGAGGATTGGCACACAACTACCAGATTACTTGGTAGAACTTGTCGAAATAGGATTGGCACACAATTACTAAATCTGATAAACCAAAACCAATTAACCAAACAAATAGATTGTAGAAAAGCAACATTAAGTACATGAGCTATTCTCTAGTTGTATTATGACTACTTAAAATGCTTTCAGACCTTTAAGGAAGTAGCTAATCCTCAATTTGTCTTAAAAAAAAAAAAAAAAAATGTACATAAACCAACTTTAGAGTCTTAAATTTCCACATGAGAGGTGATTGAACAAATTGAAACATGATTGGTACACAATTACTAAAGCTGATAAACCAAAACCAATTAACCAAACAAATAGATTGTAGAAAACCAACATTAAGGTACATGAGCTATTCTCTAGTTGTATTATGACTACTTGAAAATGCTTTCAGACCTTTAAGGAAGTAGCTAATTCTCAATTTGTCTTAATATAGAAAAAAAGAAGAGATGAACATAAACCAACTTTAGAGTCTTAAATTTCCAAATGAGAGGTGATTGAACAAATTGAAATGAAGCTTGCAGTTTCACTACGACTGCAATTTTGGTGCTACAACTAAAACTCAAGACCATGGTGAGATCAACTGAATGATATTGGACTGCTAGTGTAGACTTACTTTTATAGTAAGTAATTAACATAGTGAAGTGAGCATCTTGGAGCATTTAAATAGATTTTCTAATACTACGACTCTTTCACTTTGAAATCATTTTATTCATATTATATGTGTAAAGCGTTGAGGCAAATGAAGGAGTCTGAGGAGTAGCTATCACATACAAGTAGTTTTTCCAACAGTGGCCCCAAAGGTTTCAAGCATATGTAGTACAGCAAGAGAAAGTTCAACATTGGTTAGACCTAATAATGTTGGACATATAATTCATTGTAGAGACAACAACCAAAAAAATCAGTAAGTACACTTATCTTCCTCACACACACACACACACACACAAAAAAACCACTTCTAATAATGTAACTAATAAAGAAGCAGCAAGTCTTGAAGGGCAGCCATAAACATTAATTTTCCTGAACCAAAAATAGAAGTCACATATAAGCAAATAGGAACCAAAAAAAGAAGTAATATTATAATATAGTAGCAATAGCTTAACCATCTATCTACCATTGTTTTTAATGACAATTGAAAATATAAACAAATACAAAAAAGAGAAAGGGGTGGTAAAGAAATAGGCAAACATTGTAAACATCCCAAGCCCTTTTGATGAGCTTAGGTGATGGAAAGTCATGTAAATAATTCAAGAGGCACCAACTAATGGAAGCTAACTATTGCATATTTCTTTCTCATAAGTAAAAAGCTTTTACCTATTTCTAACATTCCAAACCTAAAATTGAGCCATGGCACACCGCCACTACTCTACAAAGTCTTTCATGTGCATTAATCATATAGAACTAAGCAATTAAAAAGAAACACAATTGTGCATTAATCATATAGAACTAAGCAAAAGAACTTATTTTTTCAAGTTGCAGTTATGTTAGGTGATCATGTTTTCAAAGGGTGCTTTAGTTAGGACGCAACTCTCCCTTGTTTCTGGGATCCTGTCCATTCATTTAGTTTTTCACATATACCTTGTTACCTCTGACCTCCATACTAACGTCCCCTCATACATACATCGCATACTTGACAACTATTATATATCACTATCCTCGCCCTCAATTGTGCCACTGCCAACACGCTCAACATATTTGAAGTAATCATTAATTTAAGAGCAAATCCATTATCCATACATGCTAACAAATTATATAAAAAGTTCATAATTGATCTGTATCAAATTAACAATGACTGTGGCTACTTTTTGTGATATGTACCTTTACAATGGAACTTGGAAATCATTATAGATTGATTCCATGGTATGTAAAATCAATTTTCAATTAACGAAATTAAAGCAAGAGGTAAATGATTTGATGAAGATGGAGAGGAGTCGATGAGTTCAGACCCGTGGACAAAGTCCCATATTATTAAGGAAGAATTAATAATGGCAAGGAGCAAACAGACTATGTGGTGCCAACAGGTCAGGGGAACCTGTACTTCAATTTCTAGTAAGTGCCAAGAAGGAAATCAATCTTAATCAGTTATCACAAAACGGGAAGAACAGAAATCAACTACAAACTATCAAAATTGCACCTCAGAAACCGAAGAACAGAAAAGAGATAAAAAAATTTCGTATAAAATGTTGATCAATAAAGGTGCACTCCCTTTTTTGAATTCCTAATCAAAATTTTTATAAGTAATAATATATATTTTTTTAAACATGTTGATTTCAATTCCCAAAAGGTAAAACTCATCACCCAACCCAAATTCTAAAATATAGTTGACAACCTTTGCATCATCTTAAATATTTATCAATATCCCTTAGAACCATAAAGAGAAAATGTTATTTATGTAAAGAGCTCTAAATTACTTATATCACAGAATGAACTAAATTATGTTTCAAAGAAAAGAAAAAATATACAAAATGGACAATTCCATGGTTACCTCCAACGGAACCCATGAAGGCACTACAATTTTCATCCTCCTCCATCAAGTTTAGCTTTATCCCTTAGAGAATTTTTGGATTCGCATTGACATTAGAGACTGCTGCTTTCATCGCTACCCTGGCGGCTCTACCAATAACCGAATTTAAAGTGAAAATTCCACCAATGTTCACACCAGCAGGAGTTTGACAATACACACAACCATTAAGGAAAACCCAAATCAAACCTACAAGTGGAAGAACAACCATTAGGCCCTGTCATCATGTATTAATCAGCAATCATGTTTTACATTTTGGTTTACCTGTAAAAAACCAATGAACATCTAGTTAAGGAATTCTATCAAACAAAAACATAGTCCATAGCAAAAACACATATAGCACAAAAAACAAACATTACAAACAATCACAAATCGACTAAAAAACAAAAAATAAAATATAAAAAATCGTGGAAAACAAATAGAAGAAAAACTCACCTTCAAGTTTCTACAAGCGAAACAATGGAGCGAGAGGAAATCAATGAAAAAAAAATCGCAACTGAACTAATGGCAAGAGGAAAGAAAGAGAGAATTTATTAAAAACAATTGTAACTGAAGTAAAGGAAAAGTCAAAAAAACAATTGTAACTGAAGTAGAAGAAGAGTAAAAGAAATACAAGGAAGAGAGAGAGCTGGAGATAGAGTAACTATGAGGTGAGGTAGGGAAATCATCCATTTAATACAAAGAAAACAAAAAAGTAATCATGAATGAGGTTGAGGAATCCTCCATTTAATTGGCTGAATTTATCTCACCCTCATTATGCAACCCATTTTTTATGTTAGGGAAGGCAAGGAGGAAAGGAGAAATAAATGTGGGGAAAAAAAAAAAAAAACAAAGAGGGAGGTGAGGAGTCAGGGAAGATGAAAGGCATGAGAGAGAGAGAGGGAGATGAGGAGTTGGGGAAGAGAAAGAAAATAGTAGGGAAAGGGCAAAGGAGATGAAGAGTTGAGAGGAAACATATTAAAGAGAGAGGGGAGTTTGAGAGAAGAAACGTGTGAGAGAGAGAATGTGAGACGCATGAGGTAGAATAGTGTGGGAGCAGCAAATCTGACGTGGCGGCATTTGAATGAGATTTTAAAATTTCTCTCAGCTTCGCCTTTTAATTTATATTATAGATAGATTATATAGATATAGATATAAAATCGTTATTGCATAAACTGCCCTTCCATCAAGATTGATAGATATCATCAACTTTGCATATAGTAATTGATTTTTTTAATGTTTAAAGTTTCAACTATTTAATAGATTATAAATTTCTTATATAAGAGATAACGATGCGAAAATTATGGCTTATATATTTGTTTAAACTTTAAATGGATTGAATCGATAACCTATGCATCCTAAAAAATTAAAAATTAAAAATAAGTGATACACTATCAATCTTGGTAAGGGGTCGTTGTTCTATCATAGTTTATTCTATTAATAAATACTGTCGGTCAAAATAGTAAGTAGTGCTGTATAGTTTATACTACAAAAGAAAGTGTTAAATAGATCAAATTGGTTGCTGTATAGTTTATTCTATTATTTTGTTTTTAAAGATAGTCCAAATCCATTTTTTGGTCCCGAATTGCAGCCCAAGTAATAAAAATGACTTATGAGAAAGATTGAATTTTGCAGCCCAAGTAATAAAAATTGACTTATGATGGACGCAATGTATTTTATTACAAGTTACACAAATTTACAAAAAGTCATATTTTGAGCAGAGAGACAACAACTTTAGACAAGTTCCATTTAACTAATCAAAACTTGATTTATTTGAGTGGACAAATACAGTCCTCCAGTTCACTAAGCAAGCCTAGAGCAGCCTCTCTTGACTCAGTTCCCTATTTATTTGCTTGACTGGAAATAAACACTCTCCTATTATTAAAAACTTATATTACAATCCAATTTGAAACATCTTAGAGTCGGTGTAGTATAATTGGAGCTCCATGTTGTGGT
>BKZX01029380.1:0-11137 GCA_014362285.1 Fagus crenata
CTTATGAAATCCAAGTCTGATACTAGGACCCTCTTGACCTCTTTTATAACCATGATTCACACTCAGTTTCACACTGTGATCAAGCAGCTTATGAGTGATAATGGTCAAGAATTCCATATGCCAGACTTTTATGCTTCAAAAGGTATCATACATCAGCATTCTTGTGTTGAAACTCCCCAACAGAATTCAGTTGTGGAAAGGAAACATCAACATATTCTTAATGTTGCCCGAGCCCTTTGTTTTCAATCTCATCTTCCTCTCAAATATTGGGGGCATTGCATCCAAACTACTGTCTACTTGATTAATAGACTTCCCTGTCCTCTCTTGTCAAACAAATCTCCTTTTGAAGCCCTACTCCATAAAACACCTTCTTATACCCATCTCAAGGTCTTTGGCTGTTTATGTTTTGCTTCCACCCTCTCTGGTCACAGAACCAAATTTGATCCTAGAGCCAAAGCTTGTGCTTTCCTAGGATACCCTTCAGGTGTCAAAGGCTACAAATTGCTTGAACTAAACACTCATAAAGTCCTTATTTCTAGAGATGTGGTCTTTCATGAAACCATTTTCCCTTTCCAAAATCAAACTCCTATACCTGATTTCTCTACATTTTTAAGTTGTTCTCCTGAACCTCTATCACATACTGAACCTCTATCACATACTCCTACTCCTCATTTCATTCCTGATATGCCTTCTGCCACTTCTGCACCAGCACCTCCAGCACCTCCAGTTTCTGCATTTTTTTCTCCTTTAGACACTTCATCTCTTCTTGACCATAATTCCTCATCTTCTCCTTCACTTGATCACATTGCACCTAATTCTCCTGGTCAGTCAGTCCCTTCACCTTTAAGGAGATCCACTCGAGTTCACAAACCTCCTACTTACTTACAAGACTATCATTGTCAGTTGGCTCATTGTGTTGGCTCTACCAGTTCTCCTCCTCTTGCATCTTCAGGTAAACCTTATCCTTTGTCCACTTCTCTCTCTTATGCTCACTTGTCACCTACCCATAGAAACTTTGCCCTATCTGTTACTGCTATATCAGAACCATCCTCTTTCCACCAAGCCAATCAGAGTCCTCATTGGCAGGAGGCTATGTTTGCTGAGTTGGCAGCTTTAGAAGCAAACAACACCTGGACTCTTACTCCATTACCTCTTGGCAAGCATCCAATTGGGTGCAAATGGGTCTATAAGGTGAAGCTGAAATCAGATGGTTCCTTAGAGAGATATAAGGCCAGGCTTGTAGCTAAGGGTTACACACAGCAGGAAGGCCTTGATTACTCAGAAACTTTCTCTCCAGTAGCCAAATTCTCCACTGTAAGAACACTGCTGGCTGTTGCTTCTGTCAAGCAATGGTCTTTAACACAATTGGATGTCAATAATGCCTTCCTTCATGGAGATCTTGCTGAAGAAGTTTACATGGCATTGCCCCCTGGTTTTCCTAGCAAGGGGGAGACTCCTAATCTGGTTTGCAAACTGAATAAGTCACTTTATGGCTTGAAACAAGCCTCTCGGCAGTGGTTTGCAAAGTTTTCTTCCACCATCATCAAACAAGGCTTTGTTCAATCCAAGTCTGACTACTCCTTGTTCACCAGAACTCAAGGGACATCCTTCATTGCTCTACTAGTGTATGTGGATGACATACTTATAGCTAGTAATGATATGCCTTCTGTTAACACTCTTAAAGCTTCACTTGATGCAGAGTTCAAATTAAAGGATTTAGGAAATCTGAAATATTTCCTTGATTTGGAAGTTGCAAGATCAACCAAAGGCATTTCATTATGCCAAAGGAAGTATGCCCTGGACATCCTTTCAGACAGTGGAATGCTAGGATCAAAACCAGTAACTACACCTATGGAACAGAACTTAAAGATCAGTCAGTCTACTGGAGAAATTCTTGCTGATCCTTCCCCATATAGAAGACTTGTTGGCAGATTATTGTACTTAACAGTTACTAGACCTGACATCAGTTATAGTGTGCAAAAACTCAGTCAGTTCATGTCCAAGCCAACTAGTATACATCTCTTAGCAGCTTATAGAGTGTTGAGATACATAAAGGGATCTTCAGGTCAGGGTCTCTTCTTTCCCAGCCATTCAGATCTGCAGCTTAAAGCCTTCTCAGATTCTGATTGGGCTGGATGCCTTGATACTAGAAGATTAGTTACGGGTTATTGTGTTTATATTGGAGACTCATTAATTTCCTGGAAATCAAAGAAACAACACACAGTTTCTAGATCTTCTGCTGAGGCAGAATACCGAGCAATGGCATCTGTAGTATGTGAGCTGATGTGGTTACTGCCATTACTCAATGAGTTTCAAGCTCCTCATCCTAAGGCAGCTCTTCTCTTTTGTGACAGTCAAGCTGCCCTCCACATAGCAGCTAATCCCGTTTATCATGAAAGAACAAAACATATAGAGCTGGATTGTCACTTGGTAAGAGAAAAGATTCAAGCAGGTTTGGTCAGAACACTCCATGTGACATCTCAAAATCAGTTAGCTGATATAATGACCAAAGCTCTTGGTTCTATTCAGTTTCAATCTTTGTTAGGCAAGATGGGAGTTCACAATATCTATGCTCCATCTTGAGGGGGAGTATTAAAGTTGGTGTTATCAGATCAGATGCAGATCAGATGCAGCATTAATTGAAGCTCAAGCTCTCAGTGTTCTGCTCTCAAAATCAAGCTCTCTGTTTTGTTCTGTTGTTGCTACTGCATTATTAATGAACAAGACAAACGACATGTAGTTTAATTTGTATAGTGTAGGACTACTTGTAGTTTAGCTAATGCAAGTTAGTTAGTGCTAATAACACACGTGTTTGTGTGATACTGATTCTGTTATTATTTCTGTTATCAGTACAGGCTGTTTAAGTTGTTAGGTTGGTAATTCCTTGTGCAGCAGAAGCTTCTCTGCATCTGTGTATATATACTCTGTATAATTCAGTTAATAAGATTTAAGCAAGTATTCTAAATTCTTCCTTTTGTTATCTTTCATTTTCTGCTTGCTATTTTGATAACTATGTCTTTATACTAAAAAAGTACTGAATAATCTCATTCCCAACATGGTTGACCGTTACTCTATAATACATTATATATATGAATAATGATAGGATACAAAACCAAGATTTCATTTTTAGGAAAAATGAATGACTAAAAAAATTTTACCATTCAACAATAAGGAACAATCAAATTTAAAATTAAATTAATATATGAAAATCCCCAAAACTAGCATTATAAAATATAAATAAATAAATTAAAGGACACAAAATTAATGTTACTTAAAACTCAAACATCTATTAAAATAAGACTTGATGTTCTTTTAAATCTCGAAAATTATTTGTGATTTACTGTGTACTAAATTTTGCAGTAATTTTTTTTTTCAATGCACAAAATTAAAGAGTGCATGAGAAAATAATCTTGAATATTTTCTTGTGAATTTGTTTTTACAATATTCATAGTTGAAAAAGACAAATATTTTAATTGGTTTTCTTATCACCTGCAAATCATATAAAAAGCATAATTATTATTTTATCTTATTATATCTCCAATATTTTTTTAAATAAAAACTAATTAATGTTGCCAAGTAAAAAAAAAATAAAAAAAATAACACAAACAAAACTTTTGAAACTACTGAATTTCAGTCACTTAACAAGAATAATATATATAATATTCTTTCTAACATGTTGTCAAGTAAAAAAAAAAAAAAAAAACCCAAACAATTTATTTAGGTGGAGTCAAGCAACAAGATATCACCTAAATCCCACAATTCCAAGATTTAAGTCATTAAATTGTTAGATATAATCATATAACTAAAATATTCAAATTTACAAAAATAATAATAAAATTTAATTTTATACTATGTCTATGACATTAGCAGAAGATTTAAAAATTTTAAAAAAAAAATTAAGAATATATTAACAAAATTATTATTATTAAAAAAAAAAATCAATATTTTTAAATAACTATTATTAGTTATAAAATTATTATAAAATCACATTATTCATTTATATAATCATAAAATTATTAACTAATTTATTCATAATGTCATCAGTTTGATCATTAATTTGACCTCGGTCGAACAAGAGAATTGAGAACCATTCACATTTCTGGTTTATTGTCTAGTCCATGTTCTATGACCATAGAAAAGGATTAGATAACTATTTTATATTTTGAATTTTGTGGGAGTGAATTATAAATTTTGGGGTGGTGAAATACATTTTTTTTGAAAAAAGTTTAAAATTTAAGCCCCTTGGTCCATGTGTTGTTCTTGCCTCCTAACGATGTAGCTTATTCATTGTTTTAAGGAAAATATTAAAAATACTATTTTTGCTTACAAATTTATGTCACAATGAATATACTTATGTTATTTCAACAAATAATAAATAAATGCCTCAATTGTCATTTTGTGTATTTTTTTTATTTTTTGTTGAAAGATTTGTTAATTTGTGATTGGTGAAACATCAATTTATAAAATTTATACCATCACCTTTCTTGTAATCTAATGAATATTAAATTATTAACTCAGACGTAGTGCCAAGGAAAATAAAATGGGGAGAGTCCAAACATGTGATATTGCATACCTCATTCAACAAATGAATGGGACATTTATAAAAGTAGGAGAGGATGATTTTGGCGATAAAACCCTTCCCCCAAGACTTTGTTGGTTGTCCCCTTTCGATTTAGGGGACATGTGTTAGGGCAATTATTCCTGGTCTGCAAGTCGGATGGGACACTGCTTTGTGGCATTGAATGTTTATGTGAACAGAGCAATAGCTGGTGGGCATTGCCTATTGACGGTAGCTTCTCGAGCCAACCGACCTAGAGGAAAAGATCCACAAGTCGGTTGCCTGACCACACTTGTGAAGTGGGTTCAATTCGACTGATTTTGACTGACCTCCTACAATCTCTAATATGAATTTAGGGGTCTTAATAGACATCTAATTTTCCCAAGAGTCTTGTAACTCAACTGGTATCTAGGTGTTTCCAACGGAGACATATAAGATTTGAATCCCTCTCTCCCAACTATTGAATTATAAAAAAAAAAAAATAGACATCCAATTTCTACTTAATTTTTTTTCATCATCTTCCTCCACAAATGTCTTTGTGTTTAAGATGAGGTATTAGAAGAAAGAAGTTACCTAGTAGACAGTAGATGACCTGGGAATGTGAAATCTCCATCTACATCAACCAGGACGTCCCACACGTCTCCTTCTAATGCAGACGAAATTTGATGCGAAAATGATCCATTATCCTCTCCTGCTTTAACTCGGAAAAATGACCCCAGATGCTGTCATGCAACCACAATATATAATTTGACGCATCATCTAGAAATATATATATATGTTAGAATATAAGTCCAATGGGTCTAAGGCCCATTACATTGTCTTGTATAGCACTCTTCTTACTTGTGCATTACTCTTACCTCTGCCTATATAAAGGCTCTTTTGTACTACATTTATTCATATAATATAATACACAGACTTTCAGTCTTCAACATAGTATCAGAGCTAAGGCTCTAATATTGTGCAATTCTAGTCCTTCCAGACGTTCTTCCGTTGCCTCAGCTGTCTCCGGCACTACCCAGCCGCCACCGTCAGAAATCCGGTTGCCTGCGCTACCAAGAAGCTGATTCATCGCTAAACAGACTTGCTGCCACCCTCGGTTCTTCCGTTACAGGACTCCGATCACAACACCTCTGCAGCCGTTGGAAAGATCTAGAGAAGCTCGACCCAACTGCGGAAGAATAAACCCCATACGACGTCGGACGTGCCGCCCAAAGTTCCGGCGCCGTTATCCTCGGTTCTCCCGCTACTGGACTCCGATCACGACATATCCACTGCCGTTGGAAAGATCTCGAGAAGCTTGACCCAACTGCGCAAGATTCATCCTCATTGGAGCTCGGACGCGCCTCCACGAGCAACCCAAAGTTCTGGCGCCGTCAAGCCCTTCTTCACGCGTCACGTCAGCCCTAGACAGTCACTACCACGTCAGCCCTAGTCGACCGTTGACCAGCGTTGACTTTGACCAGCGTTGACCGTTGACTTTTCGTTGACCAGAGTTGACTTTTTGCGTTGACCAGGCGTTGACTTTTTGGTTGACTAGAGTTGACTTTTTGCGTTGACTTTGACCAGCAGTGTTGACTTTTTGCAACCCAAGTGCTTTCTATCCAGTTTTTCGTGCTGATTTCATTTTTGTGGTCTGTTTTTGCAGTTGAGATTTCGTTATGGCTCAAAGTGAAATTTCTAAACCCATTCACGTCATTCTTGATAGGGATAACTACTCTCTTTAGGCTCAAGGTATGTGTAGCTTTCTCAAAGGTCGCAAGCTGTGGCTTTATGTGACTGGGCAACGTCATCCTCCTACACAACAAAAGGACAAAACTGAAGATGCCTTCGCTCTTCGACTCGAAGATTGGGATGGTGTCAATCATCAAATCATCACTTGGCTCCGCAACACCTCCACTCCTTCTGTTAGTATGGAATTTTGGGGTTATGACACAGCTAAGGATGTGTGGGATATGCTTGCTTCTCAATATGCTGGATCAGATGGTGCTCGAGAACATCACCTCATGGTTACTTTATATCAGCTGCGCCAGGATCCAAGTGAGTGCATCACTGCTTTCCACAGTCGTGTGAGGTTTCTTTGGGATCAACCAGCTGCTTCTGAGCCAGTCATCAAGTCCGTCTCTAATGCTAAGCTTGTCAGTACACATCGAGAGCGTACCCGTCTTCATCAGTTCTTAATGGGTGTTCTTGATGACTTTGAGTCTGTACGCAGTCAGTTGCTTAATCGTTCTCCTCTACCCACTGCCAATCACGCTGCTAATGATTTGGTCCGTGAAGAAACTCGCCTGAAATCCCATCGCTCTTCTCAGCCTCACACGACGGTTCTTGCCACTCCAGTATCAGTTGATCCCACAGTCACAGCTCCGCCGAAGAGTCATGATAAAAGGCGATCAAACAAGAAGAATTCTCATCTCATTTGTGCCTTTTGCAAGCATCGTGGTCACACTATTGATCAATGTAACATGCGTGCCCGTATTCTTCAGCGCTCTGCAGCCTTGACTGCCTCTGAGTCTGTACCATCATCCGATGCTGCACCTTTTGATCCTGTCTCATTGACTACATCTACTTACAGCATAGCAGATCTGCAAGCTCTCTTCAATCAGGTTCAAGTTTCGTCTTCCAGTGCATCCAATCTTGCTCTTTCTGTGACATCAGGCATCTCTTCTGAATGGTTTTTAGATTTTGCCTGCTGCAATCACATGACAGACAATCCTCACCTTACAAATGCCTACACTCCTCCTGTCTTACCTACTATTACCACTGCTGATGGCTTCGCCATGACTGTTAGTTATGTTGGCTCTATCTCTACCCCCAACTTATCTATCTCTGATGTCTTCTGTGTTCCTAAACTGCATCTTAATCTTTTATTTGTTGGCAAACTAACCAAACTTGGTTTAAACCTATTCTTTTCTTCTCGTGGTTGTCTTGTGTAGGATTCTCGGACGGGGCTGATCGTTGGGACCACGCGTAAGGTTGGACGGTTGTTTGAGCTTACTTCCCTTCACTTTCCATCTTCATCAGTCTCCGCACCTGTTATTGCTGCTTCTGCCTCCATCGAGTTATGGCACTCTCGTTTAGGTCATGTTTCCCTTCCTCGTATTCAAACTTTAGTATCTAGGGGTTTATTAGGTTCAGTTTCTTCTAGTCCATTTGATTGTATGCCATGTCAGCTCGGCAAACAACCTGCCTTACCTTTTAATAATAGTGAGTCTATTGCTTCTGCAACTTTTGATCTTATTCATTCAGATGTATGGGGACCCTTTCCTGTTCCCACAGTGGGGGGGTCAAGATACTTTGTTATTTTTGTCGATGATTTTTCTCGTTACACTTGGATTTACTTAATGAAAAATCGTTCTGAAATTCTTACAAATCGTGATTTTGCTAAAATGGTTCAGACTCAGTATTCTAAAGCTATTAAGGTATTTCGCTCTAACAATGCACGAGAATATAGACAAACTGATTTTTCTACTATTCTTAAACATTATGGAACCATTTTTCATATTTCGTGTGCTGGCACCTCACAACAAAATGGACGAGCTGAACGTAAACTCCGTCACATCCTAGATACTGTTAGGGCTCTCACCAATGCAGCCTCCACTCCTGTCTCATTCTGGGGTGAAGCTGCTCTTACTGCAGTATACACCATCAACCGCTGTCCTTCACCTGTCATTCAAAACACAACACCATATGAACGGTTATTTGGCACAGCTCCAAACTATAGACTACTCAAGGTTTTTGGTTGTGTCTGTTTTGTTCTTCTTCAACCACATGAGCACACCAAACTTCAACCCCGCTCCCAACTATGTTGTTTTCTTAGCTATGGCCTTGAAGAAAAGGGGTACTGGTGTTATGATCCAGTCGCCAAACGTCTTCGAGTCTCTCGGCATGTGGTATTTTGGGAACACAAGATGTTCTATTCCTTACCTTCATTTTCTGCAGGTAATGATGATTCTCAGGCTGATCCTTTACCAAATCTCTTCCTTAAGATTCCTTCCCCTTCTGCTGAGTTAGTTAATCCCATCTCCGACGAGTCTCCCTCTGCTGATCCCTCCTCTGATGTGTCTCCTACAACCGATCCTACCTTTGACGAGTCTCCTCTTTCTACCCCTGCTGCGAATCCTGTCAACACTACTGCTCTTGAGCCTTGTCGTTCTCATCGGGTAAGTACTCTTCCCTCTCATCTTCGTGACTTTCACTGCTTTTCTGCCTTTGCCACCTTACATGAACCTCACACCTTTCGTGAGGCCTCCTCTGACCCTTTATGGCAACAAGCTATGAAAGAAGAATTGGATGCATTGCTTAAGACAGGTACTTGGGATCTGGTTGATTTGCCAGCTGGTAAATCTGCTATTGGTTGTAAGTGGGTGTACAAGATCAAGACACGATCAGATGGTACTGTTGATCGCTACAAGGCTCGTCTCTTTGCCAAGGGATTCATTCAGGAGTATGGTATTGACTATGAGGAGACATTTGCCCCGGTGGCTCGCCTCTCCTCTATTCGTACACTTATCGCAGTTTCTGCTTCCCGACATTGGCCACTTTTTCAGATGGATGTGAAGAATGCCTTTCTTAAAGGAGAACTAACTGAGGAAGTCTACATACAGCTCCCTCCTGGTTTCTCCCAACCTCTAGGCTTTTCTCATAAAGTGTGTCGCTTACGTCGGGCACTATATGGTCTTAAGCAAGCTCCACGAGCTTGGTTTGCCAAGTTCAGCTCCACCATTTCTCAGCATGGTTTTTCAGCTAGTTCATATGATTCAGCTCTGTTCTTCCGACGCTCAGATCATGGTATTACCCTTCTCTTGTTGTATGTAGATGATATGATTATTACTGGTGATGATGTACAGGGCATCCAAGATCTTAAGCGCTTCCTTGGTCAGCACTTTGAGATGAAGGATCTGGGTCCTCTCAGTTATTTTCTTGGTCTTGAAGTCTCTTCATCCTCTGATGGTTACTATCTCACTCAAGCCAAGTGCACATCTGATCTTATCTCTCGAGCTGGAATCACGGATAGCAAGATAGTTGACACACCCATCGAATACAACAATCACCTGAATACTCATGATGGAGAACCACTTCCTGATGCTACCCTTTACAGACAGCTAGTTTGGAGTCTTGTTTACCTCACTGTCACTCGACCGGAAATCTCCTATGCTGTTCACATTGTTAACCAGTTCATGGCTGCACCGCGGTCTCTCCATTATGCTGCTGTACTTCGGATTCTTCGGTATTTGAAAGGCACCTTGTTTCATGGTCGTCACTTCTCATCTCAGTCGTCACTCACTCTTCAGGCTTATTCTGATGCCGACTGGGTAGGGAACCCTACTAACCTTCGTTCCACTACAGGGTATTGTTTTCTTCTTGGTGACTCCCTCATCTCTTGGCGAAGCAAGAAACAATCTGTTGTTGCTCGTTCTAGTACTGAGGCAGAATATCACGCACTTGCTGACACCACTGCTGAGCTCCTTTGGTTACGTTGGCTCCTTCAGGACTTAGGCATTGATTGTTCTACTGCAGTTCCAATCCATTGTGACAATTGAAGTGCCATCCAAATTGCCCACAATGACGTCTTCCATGAGCGTACCAAGCATATTGAGATCGACTGTCACTTTGTTCATCATCACTTATTACAGGGTACTTTGCAGCTCCGTTCAGTGTCTTCTCAGGATCAGTTAGCTGACATATTCACCAAACCTATGCCTCAAAGCCGTTTCCGTGCTCTTATTTCCAAACTCAAGTTGGTGTCTCTTTACCCAACATGAGTTTGAGGGGGGATGTTAGAATATAAGTCCAATGGGTCTAAGGCCCATTACATTGTCTTGTATAGCACTCTTCTTACTTGTGCATTACTCTTACCTCTGCCTATATAAAGGCTCTTTTGTACTACATTTATAGGCTCTTTTGTACTACATTTATTCATATAATATAATATACAAACTTTCAGTCTTCAACAATATATATATATATATATATATAGAAGAAAAAGAAAAATACTAACAGTGTTTTTATTAGAATTGTTTGTATGTGGTACTCTATAATATTTTTTTATCTAAAAACCAAAAAAGAAATTGATGTGATAATATTTTTTTGGAGGTATAAACAGACGTACTAAATTGGTATATAATTTGTTCTCTTATAAGTTATAACATTACTCTTAACTTTTAAGAGCATATTCTTTATGTATCTTCCAGTAAGAAATGTTCCAATATATGGACTGGTATACCAATACTGCACAAACAGAAATTCGGACCAATTCCTGCGGTGGAGTTCGCAGCTGAAACTATGTAAAACGAAAATCATATCAGCTGCCCAAATTTTCTAGAGAGAGAAAGAAGTCCTGTTTTTGCTAAAGGTCAAAAGATGAAGCAATGCCTTGCTGTAGGCGACTGCCACGTGATATCGAAATGAACCTTTTATGGATGCGGGATCCATGTGAATGTTGCGCCAAGTCGCAATACCACGAAACTTTTTAGATTTCAGCCAGTGGTAAAGATCCAAACCAGCGTGGACCCCCTTCACATGACTGTCTGCTTTATGGGAGCATATCAGCTGCAATGGCTGAATATGCAATCCCTATAA
>BKZX01029391.1:0-10513 GCA_014362285.1 Fagus crenata
GCCGTCATATTTGAACAAGTCTAATAATTTAGTAGTAAGATTTGATTCTTTTCTTCAAATACATGAATGCAGCTTTGCTTTTTGAAGTAATTGGACTAGGTGTCAATCATTGACTATAAGTCTTGTATTGGGACCCCATTTGATTTGTCTAAATATCAATTTTCTTACCTATCATAATTAAGTCCAATGTATTTAGATGGAAGTGTCATTCATCATGACTTGTTCAAAGATGCAAGGGTCATTAAAGTGGAAAATGTCCCTCTCTGACTCAAGTTGGCTTGGTTTTATCATTGTGACTGTTTAGAATTCAAGTCTTTTGTTTGTGGGAGCAATAAATTTTGAGGTTATGTATTACTTGATTCATACTATAGAGTCTAGAACATCTATTGAGTAACATATATAGCATGCTAAAATTACAATTTAACAATAGGATTGAATAAAGTTTAGCTGGATCTTACCTAAAAAATGATGCAAACAAAAAGGGTATAAATGTTTTAATGATTTTGTATGCAATTACTCTTTATTGGAATTACAAAAATTAGGTTAGGACTTAGGAGTTAGGATAGGTTGAACTTATTCTGGAGCTAGCAAATGTCAAAATCTAAGAAAAAAAAAATGGAGACATTAGTTTTCTTCTCCAATGTCAGTGTCTTTCAAGTCTTTCAAAGTCTTCCACGTGGTAAAACTTTCTTAAAGAGGTTGTTTCTTATCCTAATAAATGAGTGATTCAATTCAGCATTCCTCCCTTTTAACTTAAGTTTTGAAGATAAATAATAGTTTATCATGATATCAAATATCAGAAACAACAGTGGTTTATAAGAGTATCAAAGCATATAGTCCTGAATTTAAATCTTGCTTTAGAAAAAAAGTTATAAAAATAAAAAATCATGTATTACAATTTACTTATTGAGATTTGAGAGGGAGTCTAGAGACTCTAGACCCACATTTAAGAGAGTGTTAAAATAATAGTTAAATAATTAAAGTTTATCATTTCCTAATATTAAGTACATTTAATAGAATTTTATTCCATTTAATAATATATTGAGAAAAGTGTCATCGAAGTCAAGTCAAAACGTTGCGCCTCAAAAAAAAAGAAAAAAAAAAAGAAAAAAAAGGTTTGAGGCCCGTATTGAGGCAAGTACTGTGGCAAACATTGAGGCAATCACTACATCCCATATATGTTTGTAATTATCATTGATTCTTTCCATATATGTTGTAATTAGCAGCTCCCATAGTTAAGGCTTTTAGTGTGTACAGCAAATCAACTAGCAGCTCCTAGAATTAAGGCTTTTAGTACAGCAAATCAACTAGCAGCTCCTAGAATTAAGGCTTTTAGTGTGTACAGCAAATCAACTAGCAGCTCCAAATCAACTAGCAACTCCTAGAATTAAGGCTTTTAGTGTGTACAGCAAATCAACTAGCAGCTCCTAGAATTAAGGCTTTTAGTATAGCAAATCAACTAGCAGCTCCTAGAATTAAGGCTTTTAGTGTGTACAGCAAGTCAACTAGCAGCTCCTAGAATTAAGGCTTTTAGCGTGTACAGCTAGCCCATTGTACTTGTATAAATATCAAAGTCCAATACAGATCAAATCATTCACTTTTGCATAAATCAAACTTTACAGACTGCGATGTTTGCTAACAACATTAGCGTGGATAATTCAACATTCATTTAATAGAGAGACATTAATTGGAATTTGATATCGTTTACACTGGTTTTTGTTTTTTTAGAATGTATATGGTGGGTTCTGTTTGCTGATGTCGCGAAATTACTGTAGGTACTAAAAATCTAATATGATTAGTGGGAAAGTCATGTGATTTTATGCATGAAGAGGTGCCAATTAATCAATAAGAATTCCTTTTATGGAAGTACCAGGGATGCCAAACAAGATTTTGACGTCAAAAATAATGATCTCTCAAATCCTTTGTACAATAAATGGTGGTTTAACTTAATTTAACCAAGTTATCTTTAGAAGAAAAGAGTTTGTAGGTGTGGACACCACCACATGATGCATTTAGAATTAGAGGATTATTATCAAAAGACATTGGAGTTTTGTCCCCATGAGAGGAGTTGCTAATTTATGGTCACCGCCACATGACCCCCCAAAGGATGTATTTAGAAAAGAAGATTTGGGTTTTGGCCCCAATTCAGACGCCAATTTATGGATATCGCCATATGAGTCTATGACATCCTTGAAAGGGTTATTCAGTTATTCTGAAGGAAGGGTACCAAAAAAAAAAAAAAAGAAAAAAAAATTTAGAAAATTGTGAGTTTTAAAAAATTTAGGAAGCACCACTTATTTTCATATTTTTTATGAAAATATAAAATAAAAAATAAAATCCTTTTTATTTAGGCCAAATTATAAATTATACCCTCTAAGTTTGGTTAAAGTTTAATTTAGTCCTCTAAGTTTTGACCGTTTCAATTTAGTCCTCTAATTTTGGTTTCATTTCAATTAAAATTTGCCGTTAGTGCACACAAAAACGACATAGTTTCCAACTTTAATGAGATTTTTGTGTTTTGGTTGGACCCGTATGGGTTCAATATGGGTCGGACCCGTATGGGTTCAATATGGGTCTGATGGATAAGGATCCTCTCCATTTGAAATAAAATGGAGAGTCTCCATTTCATGGCCTAGACTAAATATCACAGATCTAACAGTGTATAGATTGTCATGTCATTTAAAATTTCAAATGACAAAGCAATCTATATATCGTTAGATTTGTGAAATAAAATCTGAACCATGAAATGGACAAATGGAGAGATTTCCAAATGGAGAGGATCCTTATCCGGGTCTGATGGGTTGCTGACTATGTGTTGATTTGGTTTGATCTGAGTTGTGTTAGAAAATTTGTTTTCTTTTAGTTTTGATTGGGAATATTGAATTTGGTGTTTGGTTTTTGATGTGGGTGATTTGGCTGTGGTGTTTGTTGTGGTGGTTGGTGGTGTTTGCTGGTTTTATGGGCATTGTGTTGGTTTGTTGTGGGTTTGCTGATTGCAAAGGCAAGTATCAGAGAAATTGAAGGAGAGCAAGGTTTGCCCCGATTGGGTTTTCTTCGAGTAATTTGAGAAACCTCTTTGGGTTTTTCATTTTTTTTTTTTTTTTAATTATCGTGTTTTGGTTTTTGATCTAGGTTTGATGTTTTGGTGTTTTTCAGATCAAACTCAAATTAAATTTTGTGTGTTGGATTTGATTTTTTTAATTTGGAATTTGGAAAATTATTTTCATCTGGGTTTCATTCAGAAAGATTGTTTTTTGTTTTTGAAAAATTCTGAAAGAAAATTTTTGAAAATTAATAATTCTTCTTTTAAAATAAAAAATTAGGAAAACACATCTAACAGAGATTTGGACGAAAGTTTAACAGAGGAGCTGAATTGAAATAAAACTAAACTTAGAGGACTGAATTGAAACGGAAAAAAATTAGAGCACTCAATTGAGCTTTTACCAAACATAGAAGGTGTAATTTGTAATTTGACCTTTTATTTATAATTAATTTCGTTTGAAAGATAAATTAGACTACGTTCTATTAATGATAAGTTCAGAGGTCATGTCAAGTCGTGGGAATGCGTTACACACCCACTTGCTTAAGTAAAGGAAATATAACATTTAAGTTGTTAATTTATTATTTAACAACACGATGATAATATGTAATGAAATTAACAACACAAGTAATTAAGTATGATCAATTTTATTATGCAAATAATGCTTTCAAATTATCTTCTTCTTCATTCAATTAGAAATACCAAGAAGTGTTAGTTGAACTATAAAATTCTTTGTATTTAAAATATGAAAAATTAATTAATTTTTCTTTGAATCTTATTTAAAAATAAAAAGGTCGGTGTTGTGTCTTAAAAGAAATTGGGTGTCTCCTTGGAAGGTTATTGGGTCTTGTTTTTAACTTCAATAGTTTAATATCCAAAGATCAAGACATCGATCCAAATATAAAAGAAGTACAAAAACAAGGTAACGAGAGTTTAGGATTTAAGAACATACCCAGTCCCTTGTTGGATGACTTTTGCAGTTGTTCACCGGCAACTTGCGGCAGTAATAGTGGAGCTCTCAAGGATGTTACAGTTGGAGGCAATCAGGCGGTACAAGCTGCTCATTGCTGAGGACACCAATTCTATATATCAAGAAGAAGATACCATAAGAAAAAAATTTGAAATAAAATTTATGAACATAATACCATAAATATGTGAAATTTAGACGAAAACATAAAATAGGGAGAAAAACAAATTTAAATTATAGTTTTGGAATATTTGTTGAAATTGAAAACTTCAATAAAATAAAAGGCAAATGATGATAAACAACTCGTGAATTTAAATTGTAGGAAAGCCAAGTTTTAAATTTATGTAAATAAAAATATAATTAAAGTAAAGCTAAAAATAACAACAATACAACAAATGAGAAAGTGTTTAGAGTAGTTAGGCGTATTATTTAATTTATTCATCATCGGGGAATGAAAGGATAAGAGTAAAGAGGGCATGCATCATAATAAGGAAACAGAATAGAGTGTTTACAAATATATTGATCTCCGATGGAAGTCGTGAGTAAGCTTATCCTATGATCCATGCCAAAAGCTATTATTAACTTGTTTTTTCACTAATTAATCTGCTGCTTTTGCCAGTCATACACTATGACTAGAAATAGAAATATAAAACTGATGGTGTAAGGGTCAAAATTCCTGAGCCTTTTGTGACAGTGCAACTTATCATACATATATAATAAGAATGGATTAGAAAGACTATTGCATGTTTCTTGTCTAGCATGCATGGTAACAACTTAATTTATGCTAACATGCTATAGGAACTTGAGGAAGATGAAATTGACAAGTCCTATCTTGCTGCATTACCCATTAACTAAGAGATAGAGCTAATAATGTACTATGTACATCATGCAGTATGGATTTCTTAGGGAATTGAATTTCTACATAAAGGTTTCTAGACATTTATGTGTCTCTCTAAGAATTTTAATGTGTTTTTCTTTCAAGGCATTTTTTGAGTATTTTGAATGCAAGTGACTTTTGATATGAATGTGCAGAAGAAAGAATCAATGAGGGAAAGCCGGAAAGGTAGATTAGGCAGAATGAACTTGCTTGAACCTGAGAAGGCACGGCTGTCGCTCACTTTCGATGCAATGAACCTCAAACTGATCTCCATTAATTGCAGAACTTAGAATCAATAGTTGGTATATATTATTGACACAATCAAATCACAATCAAATATGCTCATTTTCAGGATTCCAAATTGCACAAAATTAGCCATGGAATCATCACCATAATTCTAGGAATAGCCATTAATTTGTAAATATCAATTATTTCCTTATCTTTGTTTATTTCCATACTTAGTCTAGCCTTTTGTACCTATTTAAACAAGAATGTATCATTGTATTAAGCAAGTCAATAGAAATAAAATCATTTTCTGTTCTTCACATTCTTGACATGGTATCAGAGCAAACACGATCCCTACCCCAGACCGCCATGGCTTCTTCGTCTTCCTCCAACTCCACGTCTTTCCCTCCAACCTCCACTGTTTCCTCTCCATATACCCTCCACCCCTCTGACTCTCCTAGTCTAGTTCTTGTCTCTGGTCTCCTTACAGGAGATTTTTTCCCCAAATGGCAAAAGGCCATGACTCGAGCACTCAACACCAAGAACAAACTCAGTTTTGTTTATGGCTCTCTCCCCACCCTAGATCCGAATTTTCTAGAATACAAACAATGGAACCAAACCAAGGACATGGTCCTTACCTGGATTTTAAACTCCATCAGTCCATCTTTAGCCAACTCTCTTGAATACCACACCAATCCACGAGAATTTTGGATTGACCTCCAATCTCGTTTCAATCACGGGAATAATGCCCGTCTCTATCACCTCAAACGTGAGCTTTCCTCTCTACAACAAAACACCACCTCTATTCATGAGTACTACAACCATATCAAACAAATATGGGATGAATTAAGCCATCTTCAAAACAATACTGACCTCAAAGATTTGCAAAAACAAGTAGACGATGAACGCGTCTTCCAGTTCCTTCTTGGCCTAAATGATTACTTTGCCCAACTCAGAACCCAAATCCTAGCTATGGAACCCCTTCCCCCCATCACAAAAGTTTTTTCTATTTTGTTTCAGGAAGAGCAGTTGCGCCTCCTGCACATCCGTCCACTGTCGACGGAATCCATGGCCTTCGCAGCAGCCAACTCCGGCACCACCTGTAGCAACCTCCGTTGCACTGAGTGTGGCAAAATGGGTCACACCCATGACCGTTGCTGGCGTGTTATTGGGTACCCATCTGGCCGCGACCCATGCTCCAAGCCGCGCCCCTCTCTTCTCGGCAAACCACCGTCCAACTTGACTCCGGTGACCAATTAAGCATCTTTCTCCTCAGATTCCTCGCTGGTACCAGGACTGACGCCGGAGCTCTACCAAAAACTGCTGGATCTGCTCAACCCGACACCCACTTCCTCCTTTATCGGTAATGTCACTTCTTCCCCCTCTTCCTTCGACCACCACCATGACTGGGTCGTGGACAGTGGCGCTAGCGCCCACATGTGCCACGATCCCCGTCGATTCTCTGCACTAAAACCCCCACCCCCTTCTCTCTCAGTAAAATTACCGAATGGCCATACCCTCTCCATTATGGGTATCGGCCATTGCACATTATCCCCAACCCTTACCCTTTCTAATGTCTATTATATCCCTGACTTCCATTTTAATCTATAATCTGTCTCTCAGCTTATCTCTAACACCAATTGCATTGTTTCTTTTTCCTCTAAAAATTTTTTGTTTCAGGACCCACAGTCGACGAGGCTAATTGGAGTGGGTGATTTATGCAATGGGCTTTATGTGTATCGGCCCAACAATGTTCTGGCTCTTTTCGTACAATCCACTGCTAATAAAGACTTATGGCATCGCCGCCTAGGTCATCCTTCCCGTCTTTTCATTCCTCAATTATTTAATAATTCTCATGTAATTTCAAATTGTGATGTTTGTGCTCGTTCTAAACACACACGTTTGCCTTTTACCTCTAATGATAATAAAAGTTCTTTTGCTTTTAATAGAATATTTTGTGACATTTGGGGTGGCTATCATACTTCTTCCATTTGTGGTTCTCATTATTTTCTCACTATAGTCGATAATTTTTCCCCGCACCACTTGGATCTATCTTATGCGTTATAAATCAAAGGCATACACAAATCTCATCCATTTTTTTGCCCTTGTTCAAACTCAGTTCAATACCATGGTAAAAAAAATTCGCACTGATAATGGACAAGAATTTCTTGAAACAAAATTGCAATCTTATCTTCAAAATCACGGCATTATTCATGAACGTACCTGCATTGAAACTCCGCAACAAAATGGTGTTGCGGAGCACAAGCACAGACACCTTCTAAATTGCTCGCAGTCTTCGCTTTCAAGCACACTTACCTCTAAAATTTTGGGGAGAATGTGTACTCACTACGGCATATCTCATTAACCGTACACCGAGTCGCATTCTTCAAAATAAATCTCCTTTTGAACTTCTCTTCAATACCATTCCAAATTACAATCACCTTCGTGTGTTCGGTTGCTTATGCTACGCATAAACCCTCCGTGCTCATCGAGATAAATTCTCTCCCCATGCCTCCAAATGCCTATTTCTTGGCTACCCCAGTAACCACAAAGCATACAAACTCTATAATCTCGACACACAAAAAATCTTTTTTTCTCGGGATGTCACCTTCCATGAAGACATATTTCCCTTTTAAGATCTTCCAGATATTTCCCATCCATCCATTCCCATTATCCCCTAATCTATTCCCGAACCTATCCTCTCATTACCCGTTCCCGAACCAATCCTACCAACCCCATCCTCTCCTCCTTCTACTACCACCACTGACTCTCCTCCTCCCTCTACTTCCCTTCGTCCTCGTCGCATTACTTCTCGCCCAGCTTACCTCCAGGATTATGTTTGTCTGACTCTACATGTAGGGCCCACGGCATCATCACTCACTACATCAACCTCAAGTACTGCTCACCCTTTATCTGCTTTTCTTTCATATTCTCGTTTCTCATCTTACTTTTTTACATGCTCTCACCTCTTCTGTTGAATCTTCTTGCTATTCCACTACCCTTCGCCATTCCCATTGGCGTGAAGCAATGTCTAATGAGCTTCGTGTCCTTGAAGCCAACTCCACCTGGACACTTGAACCTCTCCCTCCTGGTAAAAAGCCCATTGGTTGCAAATGGGTCTTTAAAACCAAACTCAAAGCAGATGGTTCCATTGAAAGGTATAAAGCTCGCCTGGTTTGCAAAGGCTATACTCAAATTGAAGGCTTGATTATCATGAGACTTTTGCTCCTGTTGCAAAAATGACTACTATTCGGTGCTTTCTAGCTGTAGCCGCCGCTCAGCAATGGATCATTCACCAACTTGATGTCAACAATGCCTTCTTACATGGTGATCTTGATGAAGAAGTATACATGAAACCACCTCCTGGATATTGTCCTAAGGGGGAGACTCGTGTCTGCCGCCTCTGCAAATCCCTTTACGGCCTTAAACAAGCATCCCGCAACTGGTTTTTTAAACTAACCAGTGTGCTTCTTGATGCAGGTTTTACTCAATCTCAAGCAGATCACTCTTTATTCACTTTGGTCAACACCATGAGTATCACCATTGTACTTGTCTATGTTGATGACATTCTAGTTGCTGGAAAGGATCTTTCCCAAATTGAGACATTTAAACATACACTCTCTACCAATTTCAAAACCAAGGATCTCGGCCCTCTCAAATATTTTCTTGGTATCGAAGTTGCTCGTTCACAAAAAGGCATCTTCCTTAATCAACGAAAATATGCTCTTGATATTTTGAATGACAGTGGTCAACTTGGCACCCAGACCGCTTCCTTTCCCATGGAACAAAACTTGAAACTCACAAATCAAGATGGCGCTCTTCTTTCTGACCCTAGTGTCTATCGGCGACTTGTGGGACGCCTCATTTACCTGACCATCACTCGTCCCGATATTGTCTTCGCAGTGAACATCCTCAGTCAGTTCATGCATGCCCCTCGCCTTCCGCACATGCAAGCCGCCACTCGTGTTCTGCGCTACATCAAAGGTAGCCCAGGCCAAGGCATTCTCTTTCCCTCTTCCAATACTTTACATGTTACTGCCTATACTAATTCAGATTGGGCCAGCTGTCCTACTACTCGTCGCTCCACCACCGGCTATTTCATTCAGCTTGGCACGAGTCCTATCTCATGGCACACCAAGAAACAAACGACAGTAGCTCGCTCTTCCGCTGAAGCTGAATATCGTGCCATGGCCGTCACTAGTTGCAAGCTCACCTGGTTAAAACAACTCCTTGCTGATTTTGGCATTTCTCATCCTGAATGTTTCAGCTACATTGTGATAATCAATCTGCTCTACACATTACTCATAATCCTGTGTTCCATGAACGTACCAAGCATATTGAGATTGATTGTCACATTATTCGAGATAAGATCCGGTCTGGTCTCCTCATTGCAGTCCATACGTCATCACATGAGCAAATTGCAGACATCTTCACCAAAGCCTTAGGCCGAGAACTTTTTCATCATTTCCTATGCAAGTTGGGCATTACGGATCTCCATGCGCCAACTTGAGGGGGAGTATTGACACAATCAAATCACAATCAAATCTGCTCATTTTCAGGATTCCAAATTGCACAAAATCAGCCATGGAATCATCACCATAATTCTAGGAATAGCCATTAATTTGTAAATATCAATTATTTCCTTATCTTTGTTTATTTTCATACTTAGTCTAGCCTCTTGTACCTATTTAAACAAGAATGTATCATTGTATTAAGCAAGTCAATAGAAATAAAATCATTTTCTGTTCTTCACATTCTTGACATATATAGTGAGCAATCCAAGGAAATTGGAGTTGATGTTTTTCCAACATAAACTTGCCTTCTTTGTAATTATTTCAACTGGTATTTTAGGGGTTATCATCAGGAGATTAATTCAAGGTTGGAAGGGGAGAAAGTATATGTTTTGAGGGATCATTAGGGTCTCTCATATTTGTCTTGGTTTATACAGCTTTCATATGCTTACAATAGGTTCGTTGTTGACAGATGCAATAAGAATGATGGGTCTGGGATGGTTTGCTCTTTGTGTCTTGAATGTAAAACTGAACATGCCAAATACAAGTATTTTAGAAGAGGAAGATAAATACTATTGTAGGCACGCCACTTAAGACACCTCAAGAAAGCTATTTCTCTTGTCATGCAAGTTAATATGTCCATGTAGATACTCTGACCAGGACAATTTTATGGTACTTATTTCTACTCCCCAGAGCTGCACCTTAGGAATGTGGATAACACCTATGTGATATATTTAGAGAAAAAAGAGTTGCTGTAGTTGTATAAGAAAGAGCTTCATGTTAATATGCAAGAGAGAATAATGCTCTTGATTACCTTTTCCCCTGCTTCCTCCTTCAAGGTTTGTATGACACCCCTTTGCATATGTTCAAACCCTCTTAAGTAATGGACCTTT
>BKZX01029395.1:0-14465 GCA_014362285.1 Fagus crenata
ATTTAATAAAATAGCCCAATGAGACCAGCCCATTTAAATATGCCCAACAATATCCATAGAATCCTTGGGCTTAATTGATTATCTAATAAATCAACCCAATGAGCCCAGCCCAATAAAGCATCCTAAATAACCCTTAATAAATTATTTGGGTTCATCATTGAGGTGCCTTAACACCATACTAGAAGCCCACAACCCGAAACATATGACCCAGCCTAAAACAGCACCTGAAGAACCATTCAAGCCTATTTTTTAAGTGCCCCGGCACTATTCACAAGCCCAAAGGGAATTCACATGAAGCCCATAATCCAAGATGTGCTTATAATGCAATTATGGGGTCCAAATATTATTGAATTGGTGGAGGGAAGCAGCTGGAGCCCAAGCATTAATCAGCCCAGCACCCAAAATAGCTGAAGACAGCCAACTCGTGGGTCCCACGAGGTCTGAACTCAAGCTGACAAAGGAAGAGTTGCATGTCTGTTGCTGGCAGAACCTGCATTATGTCCTATTATTACTAAAAAAGAGGGAGACAGCAACAAGCCATCTTCTCCAACGTGACAAGAGCTGCCAAACCACCATTTTCAAATTACACAAACTTCTACAGCTCACTCCAACTCTCCACTCCACCGGAAACCATGATTTCTAGTACTGTTCATGCGGCAGATTTCTGCATAACAGCCCCAAGACCACTGGCAGCAACCAAAATGCATGGGAGGTGAAGAAATATTATAGAGAGCCCACAACCATGTTCATTCCGGTCTCAAAAGGGACTCAGGGAGTAGCTCCCACGGCCCAGACCCGTGAGAAAGCTACTCTCCTTATGTTGACTCGACTTGAGGAGTGTGGTTTGGTGGAGGGGAGTCAGTTCCGGGGCTTAGGCAGCCATGAACTTCTGTCATTAGGTCTGCTGGGAGGCTCAATGATGGGTTTATGGATACCAAGTCACATGAGACATGCATAGACATAACCACACACAAAAAAACCACCAACAAGAGGCAATGAGTGCCTCTGACAAGCCATTTTAGGAAGGGAGAAAACCTTACCCTGACATCAGGAAAAGGCCCTAATCATTTTACTTATGCCATACTCCTTTTGACAAAACATGTCATAGAGGACTAATACTAAAAACTAATAGGCTTAAGGGAACCAAAATCTCGGTTTTCCCCATGAGATTAAGCCATGTTAATCATTCTATATATTGAGAACTGACTGCATTCTCAAGATATATAAAAACCCATCAGATTAAACCAGACCAAGAACAACCCTTCCAATAACTCAAGAAATTACCACAATTAAAACCCAAGAAAAAGGATTTTCTCTTGGACTCTCCAAGGAAAAGCTACTGATACTAGGTGTTCTGAGATCCCTTCCGACTTAGATACACCAGCCTAAGCCCAGAAAATGAGGTCCCATTCAAAAAGATAAGGATTCATAACTCAACATCCCTTTCCCCAGAAAAGCTCTCCTGGCAGATGTCTGGGCAGAATTTCCTTAAAGGCCTTATAAGGACCACAATGGTTCTCTACCATTAGTTTAGCTCCAAAAAAGGCCCAAACACATTCTTCCTTAACCCTTATGCATGTCTCATCGGAGGTGACTCTCTCCTAACAAGTCAACCCTCTTTTAGTTTCAACAGAATTTGTTACTGTTCAAAGCTCTCCTGGCAGATGTCATCAGCAGCACACAAAATCCATGTTTAAGTTGTGTTGATCAAAGTTACGTTATTTCAAGTTTGATTCAATTGAAAAACAGTGAGAGGCTCGGCCCAAGACTGTTCTTTGGATTTCTTATTGGTAACAATGCTTTGGGTAAATTTCCTTTGATTGTTGTTCATGTTATTTTGGGTTTTAGTAATTCCGGCCTTTGAATCTTCTTGAGAAGTGTCCCACTAGCCCTTGGGCCAAACTTTGGGCCCTCGGTTGAGTTTTGGGTTCGGCTACCCTTTTCTCTATATCGAAGTCCATGTCGTGATCGCCCTCGGCACGCCACGTGGCATTGTTACAAAAAAAAAAAAAAAAAAACCCCCTCACATTTCTGGCGACTCCACTGGGGAGTCGAGATGAACACTTCCAAGAAGAAAGTTAGAGCTCAAGAGCCATGCCTCCAAAAACTCGACAAAGAAGAAATCAAAGAGAAGTTTCTGTCCATACAGAACATTCTCATACTGAATCTGCCGTCAATGTACAAGGACAAGATCAGCAACGACCACCTCCAAGTGGTCAGAACCAAGAAGTACCACCAACAAACTTGCTGCTGGAACTGATACAGAGCTTGCAGCAGAACCAGAGTGAGCTGGCAGAAGCTATCAAACAGCTCAAAGAGAAGGATGCTGGTACGAAGACTCCTCCTCAAAATGGGGAAGAAAACCAAGAAAAGCCCCATCAAGACTCAGGTTCACACGAAAAGGAAGCTACCTTTGTGACAATGTCTGACATAGCAGACCTCCTCAAACAAGAAAGGGAAAAAAATCCAAAAGAGCCTCGACTCTTCGTAAGGAAGCCTCCCTATCCTGCTGAGTTGTTAAAACAGTTTTACCCTGAGAAGTATGTTGCTCTAACTTTCTCACGTTTTGATGGCCGGAAGGGGAGTGCCCTTGTGCATATTAGTAAGTTTGTAGACTCAATGGGGGCTTATGCCGGGAACGGTGATCTATGCCTTCGAGAATTCTCAAAGTCCCTTGATGATAGAGCCTACACGTGGTACACCACCTTGCCTCCCGGATCTATGAAAGTTTGGGAAGATATGGTTGAGTTGTTCTGCGGAAAGTATTTCCAAGCGGAAGAAAAAATCACCCTTGTCAACCTCCACACTACGAAGCAAGCAAGCGGGGAAGACTTGCTACGTTATATACATCGTTTTCGTGACATATCTCTGGATTGCTACGCTAATTATGAAGAAGGCGAATTAGTAGGGGTCTGTATAGATAACATGTTGCCAGAATTTCGAGCTCACCTTGAAAACCTTGACATCTCAAGATTCGGGCAGCTGCTCCAAAAGGCTCGAAAAACAACGCTATCAGTCAAGCCTCATACTGAAAAGCCTAAAGAAAAGAAGAATCCACCACAAGTTCTCACGGTGTCTACTGCGAACAACAAGCGGAAGAAATCAAATGAGAGGTCTTTTGATGAAGCGCCACCTCCGGTTCCTTGCACTCTAGAAGAAATGAAGGCCATTCTTGATAAATGGGTGGCAGATGGCATCATCAAACTTCCAGAAGTCCAGAAGAAAGCAACAGAAGAAGACAAGAAGAATCCGAAATTCTGTTATTTCCATCGATATGTCCATCACTCCACGGCAGATTGTTGGACTCTTAGAAGAAAATTCCATGAGAAAATTCAAGATGGGACCCTGGAATTACCTCAAGTACAGCAAAAGGTGCATACTGATCCTTTCCTTAAGCATAAAAATGGGGCTGTTGTTTCGGTCGTCATTCATGGGAGTACTAGTGACGTGGATGCTGATGAGTCGGCCACTGCAAGCACTGCCATGACACCTACAGCCATCAAGACTTTGCAGAGGAATCCCAGGTTTCGGTCTCTCTTCAATCAGCTAGGATTGAATCCAGAAGCTCGCACAGCAGCTACTGAGGCCATCATGGCCATAGCAGCAGATTCCGGAGCTCACTGCTTTACAGCAGAAACCCATGCCAGCCGAGCTTTTCTGGAAACAACCAATGCAATCACATTTACAGATGAAGATATGGAAGTTCAGTATCCAGATCACCGACGTCCTCTCTACCTTTCAGCCACAATCAATGAGGTACAAGTAAGGCGTGCCTTAGTAGATAATGGCTCTTGCATCAACCTTATTCCTTTAAGTACAATCCAAGCAGCAGAAATCTCTCAAAAGAAGATCCAAGGAGCACCTATGGAGATAAAAGGCTTTGGTGGTGTAGGTGAATACACTAAGGGGCATATTCAACTTGTTCTAAAGGTTGGTCCCATTGTGGCTTTCACACGATTCCATGTTGTGGACTCCGTGGTTCCTTACCACATACTATTGGGAAGACCTTGGTTGCACAAGCATCAGCTCATCCCCTCCACTTACCACCAATGTGTCAAAGGAAGGCTCAATGGGAAGCCTATCCGAATAGCCGCCAATTCCGCACCCTTTGATCAATCCGAGTCCCACTTTGTTGAAGCAGCCTTGTATGATGAAGTTACTCCAGTAGGGGAAGCATCGCTTGCCAAACCTATTGGAATTCCACTGCCCAAATGGGAAGAAATAAGGGATGCCCCTGGGGCGGACTTGAGAGATCTGCTGGAACAGAAAAAAAACGCAAAGCAGAAGTTAGCACAAGCAAGAGCCAGCCACAATGTGTACGCGTCCGTTTACCCGATGGACGCGTTGTTTACCGCTTGTGAAGGTGCGCGGGGGCCAATTGTCCTCAACAAGAGGCCCCCGAACCAGAGGAGGGAGTTTTGCAGCCCTCCTGTCTCGCAATAAATGAAGCAAGTACACCAGAACCTGCAGATGCAGCAGAACCCGTTGCAGCAGATCCCAAAATTTCTGCAGAAGAAGAACTTGAGGTAATCAATCTGAGTTTCGATCCCAACGTAAATAGGCCTGTTTCTATTAGTGCATCATTATCAGTTGAGGAAAGAATGCATTTAGTAGAATTATTAAAAGAATATCAAGATGTCTTTGCTTGGCAATATGATGAAATGCCCGGGATAGACCTGAAACTTGTTGCACATTCTTTAAATGTTGAACCGGGTACTAGACCAGTGGTACAACCTATGAGGACCTTTCATCCAGAGGTCGAAGCTCAAATCACTCAAGAAGTCAAGAAGCTACTTTCAGCTGGTTTCATTAAGCCAATACAGCACCCATGGTGGCTGTCCAACATAGTTCCAGTAAAGAAAAAGAATGGTCAGATCCGGTGTTGTGTGGATTTTTGTAATCTCAACAAGGCATGTCCTAAGGATGAATTCCCGCTGCCTAACATGGACCTCCTGATTGACTTAGCTGCTGGTCATGCAATGTTTTCCTTTATGGATGGTTTCAGCGGTTATAATCAAATCTTTATGCCCCCAAAGGACGCTGAGAAGACTGCATTCCGCACGCCTATCGGGAACTTCTACTACACCGTCATGCCATTTGAACTCAAGAATGCCGGAGCCACGTATCAAAGAACCATGACAGCAATGTTTCATGATATGATGCATTGTGAAATTGAAGATTATGTTGATGATATTGTGGTGAAGTCCAAGACGAGGGGAGATTATTTTGGTATCTTAAAGAAGGTATTCGAAAGATGCCGATTGTACAAGCTCAAGATGAATCCTCTCAAGTGTGCATTTGGAGTTTCAGTCGGCAAATTTCTGGGTTTCTTAGTGCACCAGCGGGGTATCGATGTTGATCCAGCAAGGGCATCTGCCATAGCCACTATGAAGCCACCAACCACACATAAAGAGCTGAAGAGTTTCTTAGGCAAGCTATCATACATAAGAAAGTTCATTCCTGGACTTGCTGCTGTAACTTCTACTTTCGCGCCACTCTTGAAGAAGGGAGCCTCATTTCATTGGTCTACCGAATGCCAAGAAGCCTTCGAAAAGGTACAAAACATCATGACCAAGCTCCCTACTGTTTGTGCACCTATTTCTGGAAAACCTCTTCGACTCTATTTGGCCTCAAATAGTCAAGCAATTGGGGCTTTGATAGCCCAAGAAAATGATAATGGGGTTGAACAACCTGTCTACTATGTTAGCCGTACTCTTAAGGATGTAGAAAGCCGATACTCGGGGGCTGAGCGATCTTGCTTAGCTCTGATTTATGCTTCTCAAAGACTCCGATACTACTTCCTAGCTCACAAGGTCTAGTTAATGACAAAGTCTCATCCCATCAGAAGTTTGTTGCATCGGTCTGTGTTATCTGGCAGATTAGCACAATGGCTTCTGCAGCTGTCACAGTATGAGATTATTGCTGAAACACCAACTGCTATTAAAAGCCAGGCCATTGCTGACCTATTAGCTCAATTTCCTGGAGAAGACAACTCATCCATTACAGATGAAATACCCGGGGAAATCAATGAAGTATTTCTGGCAGGCTTGGCAGATTCTATTTGGACCTTGAGATTTGATGGCTCCTCAACTGCTACATCAGCAGGGGTCGGTATTGTTCTTTACAAGGATGATAGGGAAGCCGTAATAAAATCTTTCAAGTTTGATTTTCCTTGTTCCAACAATGCAGCTGAGTATGAGGCTTACCTAGCCGGATTAGCAATAGCATATGAAATGGGAATCAAGCATTTACGAGTTATTGGCGATTCTAACCTTGTGGTATGTCAAGCCCGAGAAGAATTCTCACTCAAGGAACCATCATTGGCACCTTACAGAGCTCTGGCACAGAAGTTCGAAGCAAGATTTAGCAGCTTCGAAATAGAACATGCTCAAAGGAACGAGAACCGGTACGCGGATGCCTTAGCTACTTTGGGATCTCAAATAGCCTTCGAAGGTGAAGAAGTGGATGTCACCATCTGTAAGAAGGTGAAGCCTATCACTGAATCATTGAGAAAAGAGTTTGAGGAGCTGTCTCAAGACCAAGAAGACTGGCGAGCACCAATCAAAGCCAAGCTCATGTCTCCTGCTGACACGGCAGATTTAAGAGAAATCAAGGATTACACCTTGATATCTGGGGATCTTTATAGAAGACTGCCTGGAGGAGTTTTGGCACGCTGCATTAGTCTCGAGGAAGCAAAGCAAAGGCTGTCTGAAATCCATGAGAAAACTTGTGGAGATGGAGGGACTACCAGCCTCTATCGCAGACTTCAGCGGCTGGGGTATTTCTAGCCGAACATGAGTGCAGAAGCAGCAGAGGTACAAAGCCAATGCCCAACTTGCCAATTCCATCACAACAACGAAGAGGTATGTGCAACTTTTATCTCTAATGATTGGCTCACACCCTTCTTAGAATACTTGCTTGAAGGGATTTTGCCCTCGAACCCCAAGGATGTTTACCGCCTTAAAAGGCTAGCCTTGAGGTATTTTGTGGAAGGGGAAACTCTCTTTCGAAAAGGCTTTCATGGAGAGCCACTTAGATGCCTTGGCTTATCGGAATCCCAAATGGTCATGAAAGAAACTCATGCGGGGGAATGCAGGGAACATCAAGGGAAAAAGAGGCTCTACCAATGCTTACTTACACTCAGATATTACTGGCCTACAATGAAAAAGGACGCGGCAGATTTTGTGAAAACATGCCATACTTGCCAAGTCCAAGCCAATTTGATCCATACTCACCCAACTAGTCTCCAAAACATGGCTACACCTTGGCCATTTCAAACTTGGGGGCTAGATCTCATAGGCCCCATCAATCCGGCCTCCGGTGGTTACATTTGGATTCTCGTAGCTACCGAATATTTTACAAAGTGGGTAGAAGCCATTCCTCTCCGAAAGGCAACAGGTGCTGCAGTTGCAAACTTTATCCGAGAGCACATAATCACTCGCTTTGGCATACCATACAAGCTCATCACCAACAATGGTACTCCATTCATAAACAAGGATGTGCGTGAAGTGCTAGAACACTACCGAGTCAAGCATCGACGTTCTACACCTTATTATCCTCAAGGTAATGGGCAAGCTGAAGCCACAAACAGAATGTTGCTGCGAATTCTGAGCAAAATGGTGTTTGATTATGGGAACGACTGGAAAGCCCATCTGGCAGATGTCCTCTGGGCATACCGAAGTTCACCTAAGACAGAAACAGGTTTTACGCCCTTCTCACTTGTTTATGGTACTGATACCATTTCCCCAACTGAATTGGTTGTGCCTAGCCCACGAGTAATGCAAGGGAGTGAGTTGGAAACGGATGCTAATATGTGTGCTGAAGCACGTATGGCAGATCTGGAAGGACTTGATGAGGCGAGGGATTTAGCTAAAGCAAAAAGCCAAAGGAACTACCAAAAAATGGCTAATGTCTATGGTAAGGCCCTTCGAGTCCGAATTTTTGCGGAGGGACAAATGGTCCTAAAAGCCGCGGAATTTGTAAGGAGAAACCTACCATCTCCATCCAAGTTCTCTCCTAATTGGGATGGGCCATACGTCATTCGAGAAGCACATGGAAGTGGTTACTACAGACTGTCTAAGTTTGATGGGACTATCTTGGCAGATCCTATCAATGGGAAGTGGCTGAAACACTATTACTCGTAAGATGCATTACAACAGATTTTGCATTATGTATCTTTCTTCTTTTGAAATAGCTTTTGAAGCATTTTGTGCTAGGCTAAGAGTAATAGAAGTTGAAATGCCCTTCATTTGTATTACAAAATATATCAACTTTTTGTACAATGTAATCCAAGCAAGTAAAGTTGACACAATTCAAGTTTCATTGTTCATAAGCAAATGTACTTAACAAAATATGTGCCAAAAAACCAAAATAAAATCAAGTTTCATTGTCAAAGCCTATACATGGCTAACATATTACAAAACGAAAAAGAAAGGAGAGTACAGAAGATGATGTGCTCAGGACAGCAAGCCCTGGAGGGCTGACTCAGTACGAGCTTCTGCAGAAGCTCTTTTGGCAGAAGCCAAGTCCCATGGGTTTGGTGCAACAGTGTTCAGAGCATCTCTTAATGCAGCAACACGAGCCTCTGCTACTCTTAACTCAGCCAGGATCCTCCTACTGAACATGTCATGAGCCAATCTCCTCAGATAGTCAAGAATGAAACCAAATTTGAAACCTCCTGCAATTGCCTCTTGGACTACGGCTTTCCACTCGAGGATGTGCGCTTCAGTGATGTCCTCCAGCCTAGTATGCTCCATATGGGCAAGCACACAGCAAAGGAGAGTCAGCAAAGAACTTCCCACATGCACACCGAGTCTGAAATATGACGAACAGCTACCGTACTTTTCCCACAAGGCTTTCAAGAACCGAATTCCTCCTCGGGGTACTCGGAAGATCTCAAAATCAGCCTTCACATCATCAAAAGTCCAGAAATGCTCAGCATGACGGGAACTGAATGACGTACGATCAAACTCTTGAAAGAAAGCATCCATATCAGCAAGAACAGAAGACCCCAATGTAGCAGGCCTGGCAGCAGATAACAACCCTGGCTGACCTCTAATGGCAGATCCCACTGCTGCAGTCTGAAGTCTTCTCTCCTCCTCTGCAACAGTTTCACTGCCGCTTCTAGCTGCAGAAAAATGAGAAAAAGAGGAAAGATTCAGTTAAGCAAGCATAACTATGCAAAAGCAAAAAGTAAACAAGTGAGTAAAATACTTATTAGTACTCCTTTACTAAAAAGATATCCTAATTGCAACTTGTTCTCAAGATAGCCTGGCTAAGTCACTTGGGGGAACGACAACTGAGCATTAATTCAGGTTCACCCAACGGGGAACAACAACTGGGCATTAACCCAGGTTCACCCAATGGAGGACGACAAATGGGCATTAACCCATGTCCACCGGTTTACCTAATGGACCTAATGGTGAACAACAACTGGGCATCAACCCAGGTTCACCAAAGGGAGGACAACAAATGGGCATTAACCCATGTCCACCGAGCTCAGCCAATTAGGCCTGGATGGTGAACAACAATTGGGCATTAACCCAGGTTCATCGGAAAGGGGACGACAAATGGGAATCAAACCATGTCCATTGAGCTCACATATCATACCAAATGGAGAACGACAACCGGGCATCAACCCGGGTTCACCAGATGGAGGACAACAAATGGGAATCAACCCATGTCCATACACAATGGCGGATGACAAATGAGAATCAACCCATGTCCACCAAACTCATTTTATTGGGGGTATGCAGCCACAAAACAGTGGGCAAAAGATGGGAGAAGACTTACACAACCCGTTGGTGCTGGGCTCACAAAACCACAAAAGGGTGTGACCATAATGTGGTGGACAATAAATGGGAATCAACCCATGTCTACTAGGCTCACCTAATTAAAAGAAATTGTGAAAACAGCAAACGATGGGTGGGAATTCATTCTATCTCTACTGGGCTCATGCTTCCACAACAGTAAATTTGAAGCTACCAAATGGCAAACAACAAATGGGCATCAACCCATGTCTGCCAGACTCACACAGCAAGCAACAACAACAAAAGACAGCAAATGGGAATCAACCCATGTCTATTATATCTACCAAGATTTGGTTTTATGGTCATAAGCAATAAATGAGCATTAACTCATGTCTAAGCAATCCATGATCAACAAACAAGAGAATATACACTTATAAGCTCTATGCACAACAGGCAAATAGTTAAGTTTTGCCTGTATATTTCAAGAAATCTCTGCCATCAAGCAACAGCAATGGCAAGATATTATTTAGAAGCCAATACCTGTTTTGGTTGGGCTTGTCTGAGCTGCTATAGGAGCAGTGACCTCCATATCTGCTGTCTGAGCACCAGCCATGTTATCTTCTGCATCAGCCCAGACTTCATCATAACTATCATGGGTATCTGCCATGTCCACATCATCTACAGGGCCCTGGGCCAATTCCTCTTCTATGACTGGAACACTACTGCCAGGGGCGACATCTGCCTGAACTGGTTCTTCACTGGCAGCAACTTCAGCAGGTTCAACATGAGCCATATTTGCATTAAAATCACAATCAGTCACAAGATTTTCATCAACTGATATGCTCTTAGCAAGAATATTACCTTTTGGGACTTCAGGGATGTGTGTAGGGACCTCTTCATGGCTAGGAACCTCCTCAGTGATTACTGGTGCAGTCTCATCTTCTTGGATAGTTGTTGCAACAGACACAGCAGTAGCTGTGATTGTAGGTGTAAGAGCTGTGCCACCAGATTCACCAAGGGGACTTGGGGGTGTTGGTACCCTTGCTGTGACTGAGGCAGTCCTCTCAGAATCTGTAGACACTAAGCTTCCCCTCCGAGCTCTCCGAACATATTGACGAGTGGAAGGACTTGAGTCAAGTAAAGAAGGGTCTACATGGCTGCCACTTTAAAAAATATCACCCTGAACAGTCCCACCACTACTAGTCACAGCTATTGGTGTAGTCTCTACAACTCTTTCAGCACCTGTGACAACCCCAACAGTTGCAGGTTCTTCAACAACCCTTTCTGTAGACTTGGTTTTGCTGGCAGATGCAGTGGAACCACTGTGAGAAGCAGCTCCTGTAGCTCCCAACTCACCCATGGATACCTCATCATCTTCAGTACTGGCCCCTGCCTCCACATCCTTCTCCTCAGAAGAGGCATTTATGATAGCATCTGTATCCAGGGAGCCAATATCTGCTGAGCTGATATCCGCTGTAAAATCACCTGCACCAGAGACTGCTTCTGCAGCAGCAGCTTCAGTACCTTCACTCTCGGTCTCTTCTGCAGTAGCAGCTTCAGCATTTCCACTCTCAGTCTCTTTCGCAGTAGTAGCTTCAATATCCTCATTCTTAGTTTCCTCAGCAGCAGCTCCAGATGGATCATCTTTGTCACTTGAAGATGATGAGCTGCTCAAATCATCCTACAAAAAAAAAGGGGAGAGAGTATGAGAATGCTATGCTTTCGTTAAAAACAAGGTGCCGTGGCTAAATACATACCGATATTTCGATCGGAACACGAGTAGCTGCGTCAGCTCTTTGCTTGGACTGCCACAAGACAGAAACTACATCAACATCATAAAATATATGTGTGTATGCATATATAAATACATATATATTAATTGGCAAAATAAAGAGGCAAGAAATGAAAACACTTACTCTTTTCTTGGAATAAACAATGCCACGACCCGATTTACGCGCAGCAACATGAGTAGCAATAGAAGCTGGCCCACTTGGAAAGGCCGGAGGAACGAAAGTTTTCTTTCCAGCTCTAGTCTTTCTAACTGGTTTCTTACTCACTGGGGCAGAAACCCCTTGAGCAGCAGTCTCATCAGCTGGCACTGGATCCTGGACAGCAGTCTTCAGGGCCAATACTTCTTTGCTAACTCTGCCAGCCGTTGTTTTAACCCTCTTTGAAGCTTGAGCAGGAGAATCCTTGCTCACAGCTTCTCCCTTTTTGGATCTATCTGGTTGCTTCCTCTTAACAGCAGTGGGAGTGCCAGCAGAAACGTTCCTCTTGCCCCTACTAGATGGCACTTTCCCAGGAGCAGCAATATGAGGGTGATCCCTCAGCCACAAAGGAGGGTGGTGATTGCCGTATATCACCCACCGTGAATCCTCATGGTGCCACACAGCATAACCCAAGCTTTGGCGGTTCGCATAAGTGGTCATAGTATTGGTGGCCCCGAACAAGCGAGGATGAGGCAACGGGGAGGTATATGACTCAAGCAAATGGGAGATATCTTTTCTCCCACTATCTCTAAATTCCATCATTGCAGCCATCAACCCCCTCCAGTAATTGGCCATACCTGCGGTGTAAACCCCAATCCTATTGCCATTCGGGACTATGACTCGAGGGGCGACGTTGCTCCAATAAGCGAAGGCCCTGGCTCTAAAAAATGGGTTAATGGTGAGAATTTCACCCGTTGCAACCCCCATAACAGCTGGTATTTCTTGGTCGAACCCGAACTGTCTCCTCACCCTATGGGCACTATAAATTGTGGACTGAGGTCCGTCAAGCGACAATACTGGTAACCAGCCAGCATTAGTGGCGGAAAGATAAGTCAACGACGCCACATCTCCAGCAATAAGAGTATAATCCTGGGCCTCCACATCGCGAAACCCGGACATCACTGATTCGTACATAAAACCTCGATGAGTTATCCCGTAAGGTCTCCAGCAAACCTTACCCTCGCTGTCCAAGGAGGGAATTAAACTGTGGTCATAAAACTTATTGCCCACCCAGCGAAACACAGCAGGAACATCTCCCTGAAAGTCACCAACATTGACAACAACCCCTTTCGGCATCGATGCAAACTTCTTCCGGATCTCATAAGGCTTCTTGCCCTTTCATATGTATTCCAAAGCATGCTCCCAAATAAACGTATGCACAATAGACGAATTGAAGGCCGTGGAGACAATGTGGCAAGATGCCCCGGCCAATTCCTCAGCATGCAGCAAATCCAGCTGAGTATAGAGCTGCCCCAACAGCAAAGGAGCCAGGGGAAAACGAACCCCTGCAGCAACTTTAACAGCAAGACCAAAATATAAGGGCTTGATCGAATACACGGGGTGCTCACCGAAGACACATTTTCTGAGCCAATATGATACAAAAGCGACTCTCCGGATCAAAGGGTCCTCTATTCTGAGGAAGTGCTCCATCCAAGAATTAAATCTTGCTGCTTGGGTCCCTAAGGCAACATTCATTCGTCCTATGTAATCTGCCAGGACAGCTTCGATTTTTGACTCCTCAGGGGAAAGCGCAATTTCTGCTGGGTCTTGGTCACCCAAAATTGGCAACAACCAATGATTCTCCACATCCTCTAGTGTAACAGTCAACTCCCCATGTGCAAAAAAGAACGTGTGCGTGGATGGACACCACCTCCGCACCAACTGCCGTAATGCTTCAGTATCTCGGTATATATTTGAATATCTTGAAATGAGGATGGATCGAAGAACACCAGCTTACTCCAAACGGTCACAGAATCCTCTATCAGCCAACTCCAAGTCTATCCAGTCAGCCCATTTGATGGCTCTGGAACATTGAAAGTCAAAAACCAGAGGCACGGCGAGCATCTCGTTCCTCTGAATCTGAAGGTCTCTAATCTCTCGAAAGTTTGGGGTCCAGGTCGTATCTGCTGCTGCTTCCTCTCTGATAACCAGCCATTCCCAATCCGGCGGTGGTGGTTGGAGGCTCGCTGGGACCGAGGGAAATCTATCCCCGCTCCGGTACCACGGGTCCATGGTGGGTCGACCCAATACATCACCGTGAGACTCAGGTGACCCTAAGACAGAGTCAGAGCCACTACTGTCATCCTCTGAGCCTCTCGGTATCCTCGCACTACCAGAGGTACCTCCTTTGCCTGAAGAACTGCCTCCACATCCCTTCATTTTCTTCTTCGAGGAAGACGCCATTAACAGTAAGCAAGAAACACGAGAAGAAGAAAGAGAAGAAGAAGAAAAAGAGAAGGAGGAAGAAGAAAGGTTCGAATATGAGAATGATTGATGAGCTCTCTGCCTCTTGGGAATGTGTATAACGGTTGAATAAATGTGGTGGTCAACTAGGTGGTTGGGCCATTAAAATGGAGAATGACAGCCATTAATTCAGGCTGCCCCTTGAAAATAGGAGTCATAACCGCCAGGTATGTCCTTCCCACTCCTCCACTATTTCCCCAGAAAAATGAGCCACCACCTTTCTTTTTTGAAAAACACCCGCCAAAAAGAAAACTGAACAGTTGTTTTTGGCTCGCACGTGACGTGCTCGGGGGGCTAAATGTACATGCCCATTTTTTAACTAATAATTTGAATGGGCCCCCAAAATAAAATGCTTGGGCTTAATTAATCCTTTAATAAGCCCGGCCCAATAAAATGCCTTATACAATTCCTAACAAGATGCTTGGGCTTAATTAACCATTTAATAAAATAGCCCAATGAGACCAGCCCATTTAAATATGCCCAA